>JBBBDQ010000910.1:5057500-5065000 GCA_037127315.1 Ascarosepion bandense | reverse complement strand
GTCTGTTCATTATCTATCTATCTATCTATCTACCTATCTATCTATCTATCTATGTCTGTTCATTATCTATCTATCTATCTATCTACCTATCTATCTATCTATCTATCTATCTATGTCTGTTCATTATCTATCTATCTATCTATCTACCTATCTATCTATCTATCTATCTATCTATCTATCTATCTATGTCTGTTCATTATCTATCTATCCTATCTATCTACCTAGCTATCTATCTATCTATCTATGTCTGTTCATTATCTATCTATCTATCTATCTATCTATCTATCTATGTCTATTCATTATCTATCTATCTATCTATCTACCTATCTATCTATCTATCTATCTATGTCAGTTCATTATCTATCTATCTATCTACCTATCTATCTATCTATCTATGTCAGTTCATTATCTATCTATCTATCTATCTATCTATCTATCTATCTATCTATGTCTGTTCATTATCTATCTATCTATCTATCTATCTATCTATGTCTGTTCATTATCTATCTATCTATCTATCTATCTATCTATGTCTGTTCATTATCTATCTATCTGTCTATCTATGTCTGTTCATTATCTATCTATCTATCTATCTATCTATCTATGTCTTTTCATTATCTATCTATTTATCTATCTATCTATGTCTGTTCATTATCTATCTATCTATCTATCTATCTATCTATCTATGTCTGTTTATTTATCTCTATCTATCTATCTATCTATCTATCTATCTATCTATCTATCTATGTCTGTTCATTATCTATCTATCTATCTATCTATCTATGTCTGTTCATTTATCTATCTATCTATCTATCTATCTATGTCTGTTCATTATCTATCTATCTATCTATCTATCTATCTATCTATCTATGTCTGTTCATTATCTATCTATCTATCTATCTATGTCTGTTCATTATCTATCTATCTATCTATCTATGTCTGTTCATTCTCTATCTATCTATCTGTCTGTCTGTTCATTATCTATCTATCTATCTATCTATCTCTGTCTGTTCATTATCTATCTATATATCTATCTATGTCTGTTCCTTTATCTACCTATCTATCTATCTATGTCTGTTCATTATCTATCTATCTATCTATCTATGTCTATTTCATTATCTATCTATCTCTCTATCTATCTATGTCTATTCATTATCTATCTATCTATCTATCTATCTATGTCTGTTCATTATCTATCTATCTATCTATCTATCTATCCATCTATCTATGTCTGTTCATTATCTATCTATCTATCTATCTATCTATGTCTATTTCATTATCTATCTATCTATCTATCTACCTATCTATCTATCTATGTCTGTTCATTTATCTATCTATCTATCTATCTACATATCTATCTATTTATGTCTGTTCATTATCTATCTATCTATCTATCTACCTATCTATCTATCTATGTCTGTTCATTATCTATCTATCTATCTATCTACCTATCTATCTATCTATCTATCTTTGTGTCTGTTCATTATCTATCTATCTATCTATCTATCTATCTATCTATGTCTGTTCATTATCTATCTATGTCTGTTCATTATCTATCTATCTATCTATTTATCTATCTATCTATGTCTGTTCATTATCTATCTATCTATCTATCTATCTATGTCTGTTCATTATCTATCTATCTATCTATCGATGTCTGTTCATTATCTATCTATCTATCTATCTATGTCTGTTCATTATCTATCTATCTATCTATCTATCTATCTATGTCTGTTCATTATCTATCTATCTATCTATCTATCTATGTCTGTTCATTATCTATCTATCTATCTATGTCTGTTCATTATCTATCTATCTATCTATCTATCTATCTATGTCTGTTCATTATCTATCTATCTATCTATCTATCTATCTATCTATTTCTATTTCTATCTATCTATGTCTGTTCATTATCTATCTATCTATCTATCTCTCTATGTCTGTTCATTATCTATCTATCTATCTATCTATCTATCTATCTATGTCTGTTCATTATCTATCTATCTATCTATCTATCTATGTCTGTTCATTATCTATCTATCTAACTATCTATCTATGTCTGTTCATTATCTATCTATCTATCTATCTATCTATGTCTGTTCATTATCTATCTATCTATCTATCTATGTCTGTTCATTATGTATCTGTCTATCTATCTATGTCTGTTCATTATCTATCTATCTATCTATCTATGTCTGTTCATTATCTATCTATCTATCTATCTATCTATGTCTGTTCATTATCTATCTATCTATCTATCTATCTATCTATCTATCTATCTATCTATGTCTGTTCATTATCTATCAATCTATCTATCTATGTAGGTTCATTATCTATCTATCAATCTATCTATGTCTGTTCATTATCTATCTATCTATCTATCTATCTATGTCTGTTCATTATCTATCTATCTATCTATCTATGTCTGTTCATTATCTATCTATCTATCTATCTATGTCTGTTCATTATCTATCTATCTATCTATCTATGTCTGTTCATTATCTATCTATCTATCTATCTATCTATCTATGTCTGTTCATTATCTATCTATCTATCTATCTATGTCTGTCCATTATCTATCTATCTATCTATCTATGTTCATTATCTATCTATCTGTCTATCTATGTCTGTTCATTATCTATCTATCTATCTATCTATGTCTATTCGTTATCTATCTATCTATCTATCTATCTATGTTCATTATCTATCTATCTATCTATCTATCTATGTCAGTTCATTATCTATATATCTATCTATCTATCTATCTATGTCTGTTCTTATTATCTATCTATCTATCTATCTATCTATCTATCTATGTTCATTATCTATCTATCTATCTATCTATCTATGTCTGTTCATTATCTATCTATCTATCTATCTATCTCTGTTCATTATCTATCTATCTATCTATCTCTGTTCATTATCTATCTATCTATCTATCTCTGTTCATTATCTATCTATCTATCTATCTCTGTTCATTATCTATCAATCTATCTATCTATCTATCTATCTATCTCTGTTCATTATCTATCTATCTATCTATCTATTTCTGTTCATTATCTATCTATCTATCTATCTATGTTCATTATCTATCTATCTATCTATCTATCTATCTATCTATGTCTCTTCATTATCTATCTATCTATCTATCCATCTATGTCTGTTCATTATCTATCTATCTATCTATCTATCTATCTATGTCTGTTCATTATCTATCTATCTATCTATCTATGTCTGTTCATTATCTATCTATCTATCTATCTATATATCTATCTATGTCTGTTCATTATCTATCTATCTATCTATCTATCTATGTCTGTTCATTATCTATCTATCTATCTATCTATCTATCTATCTATGTCTGTTCATTATCTATCTATCTATCTATCTATCTATGTCTGTTCATTATCTATCTAACTATCTATCTATCTATCTATCTATCTATCTATCTATCTATCTATGTCTGTTCATTATCTATCTATCTATCTATCTATGTCTGTTCATTATCTATCTATCTATCTATCTATGTCTGTTCATTATCTATCTATCTATCTATCTATGTCTGTTCATTATCTATCTATCTATCTATCTATGTCTGTTCATTATCTATCTATCTATCTATCTATCTATGTCTGTTCATTATCTATCTATCTATCTATCTATGTCTGTTCATTATCTATCTATCTATCTATCTATGTCTGTTCATTATCTATCTATCTATCTATCTATCTATGTCTGTTCATTATCTATCTATCTATCTATCTATGTTCATTATCTATCTATCTGTCTATCTATGTCTGTTCATTATCTATCTATCTATCTATCTATGTCTGTTCATTATCTATCTATCTATCTATCTATGTCTGTTCGTTATCTATCTATCTATCTATCTATGTCTGTTCGTTATCTATCTATCTATCTATCTATCTATGTTCATTATCTATCTATCTATCTATCTATCTATCTATCTATCTATGTCTGTTCATTATCTATCTATCTATCTATCTATGTCTGTTCATTATCTATCTATCTATCTATCTATGTCTGTTCATTATCTATCTATCTATCTATCTATGTCTGTTCATTATCTATCTATCTATCTATCTATCTATCTATCTATCTATCTATCTATCTATCTATGTTCATTATCTATCTATGTATCTATGTCTGTTCATTATCTATCTATCTATCTATCTATCTCTGTTCATTATCTATCTATCTATCTATCTCTGTTCATTATCTATCTATCTATCTATCTCTGTTCATTATCTATCTATCTATCTATCTCTGTTCATTATCTATCTATCTATCTATCTATCTATCTATCTATCTATCTATCTATCTCGTTCATTATCTATCTATCTATCTATCTATCTCTGTTCATTATCTATCTATCTATCTATCTATCTATGTCTGTTCATTATCTATCTATCTATCTATCTATCTATGTCTGTTCATTATCTATCTATCTATCTATCTATGTTCATTATCTATCTATCCATCTATCTATGTTCATTATCTATCTATCTATCTATCTATCTTCTATCTATCTATCTATCTATCTATCTATCTATCTATCTATGTCTGTTCATTATCTATCTATCTATCTATCTCTGTTCATTATATATCTATCTATCTATCTCTGTTCATTATCTATCTATCTATCTATCTATCTCTGTTCATTATCTATCTATCTATCTATCTATCTCTGTTCATTATCTATCTATCTATCTATCTATCTATGTCTGTTCATTATCTATCTATCTATCTATCTATCTATGTCTGTTCATTATCTATCTATCTATCTATCTACCTATCTATCTATCTATCTATCTATCTATGTCTGTTCATTATCTATCTATCTATCTATCTACCTATCTATCTATCTATCTATCTATGTCTGTTCATTATCTATCTATCTATCTATCTACCTATCTATCTATCTATCTATCTATGTCTGTTCATTATCTATCTATCTATCTATCTACCTATCTATCTATCTATCTATCTATCTATGTCTGTTCATTATCTATCTATCTATCTATCTATCTACCTAGCTATCTATCTATCTATCTATGTCTGTTCATTATCTATCTATCTATCTATCTATCTATCTATCTATCTATGTCTGTTCATTATCTATCTATCTATCTATCTATGTCTGTTCATTATCTATCTATCTATCTATCTATCTATCTATCTATCTATCTATCTATCTATGTTCATTATCTATCTATCTATCTATGTCTGTTCATTATCTATCTATCTATCTATCTCTGTTCATTATCTATCTATCTATCTATCTCTGTTCATTATCTATCTATCTATCTATCTCTGTTCATTATCTATCTATCTATCTATCTATCTATCTATCTATCTATCTATCTCTGTTCATTATCTATCTATCTATCTATCTATCTCTGTTCATTATCTATCTATCTATCTATCTATCTATGTCTGTTCATTATCTATCTATCTATCTATCTATCTATGTCTGTTCATTATCTATCTATCTATCTATCTATGTTCATTATCTATCTATCCATCTATCTATGTTCATTATCTATCTATCTATCTATCTATCTTCATTATCTATCTATCTATCTATCTATCTATCTATCTATGTCTGTTCATTATCTATCTATCTATCTATCTATCTCTGTTCATTATATATCTATCTATCTATCTCTGTTCGTTATCTATCTATCTATCTATCTATCTCTGTTCATTATCTATCTATCTATCTATCTATCTCTGTTCATTATCTATCTATCTATCTATCTATCTATCTATCTATCTCTGTTCATTATCTATCTATCTATCTATCTATCTATCTCTGTTCATTATCTATCTATCTATCTATCTACCTATCTATCTCTGTTCATTATCTATCTATCTATCTCTGTTCATTACTATATATATATATATATATATATATATATATATGTCTGTTCATATTCTTATCTATCTATCTATATATATATATATATATATATATATATATATATATATATCTCTGTTCATTATCTATCTGTCTATATATATATATATATATATATATATATGTCTATTCATTATTAACTGACATATTTTAATATGCTTTTATATGTTTTTATTCTTATTGATTGTACAGTAACAAGATTTTCTGAGCTTTTAACGCTTTTCTCGTGATATTACGAATTCAGTATTTGTGGCGGACAAACGTAACGTCGAATAAAATGACTTAATATTTTTATTTTATTTTTCCATGTATTTTTTGACAAACGACGTATAATCGAGAACGACTTAACTCGAAACGACGTAACCCGGTGTATCTATCAATCCATCTACCTATCTATCTATCTATGTCTGTTCATTATCTATCTATCTATCTATGTCTGTTCATTATCTATCTATCTATCTATGTCTGCTCATTATCTATCTATCTATCTATCTATCTATCTATCTATGTCTGTTCATTATCTATCTATCTATCTATCTATCTATCTATCTATCTATGTCTGTTCATTATCTATCTATCTATCTATCTATCTGTTCATTATCTATCTATCTATCTATCTATGTCTATTTCTAAATCTATCTATCTATCTATCTATCTATCTATCTATCTATCTATGTCTGTTCATTATCTATCTATCTATCTATGTCTGTTCATTATCTATCTATCTATCTATCTATGTCTGTTCATTATCTATCTATCTATCTATCTATGTATGTCTGTTCATTATCTATCTATCTATCTATCTATGTCTGTTCATTATCTATCTATCTATCTATCTATGTCTGTTCATTATCTATCTATCTATCTATCTATGTCTGTTCATTATCTATCTATCTATCTATCTATCTATCTATCTATCTATGTCTGTTCATTATCTATCTATCTATCTATCTATCTGTCTGTTCATTATCTATCTATCTATCTATCTATCTATCTATGTCTGTTCATTATCTATCTATCTATCTATCTATGTCTGTTCATTATCTATCTGTCTATCTATCTATCTATGTCTGTTCATTATCTATCTGTCTATCTATCTATCTATGTCTGTTCATTATCTATCTATCTATCTATCTATCTATGTCTGTTCATTATCTATCTATCTATCTATCTATCTATCTCTATCTATGTCTGTCCATTTATCTATCTATCTATCTATCTATCTATCTATCTATGTCTGTTCATTATCTATCTATCTATCTATCTATCTATCTATCTATCTATCTATGTCTGTTTCATTATCTATCTATCTATCTATCTATCTATCTATCTATCTATCTATGTCTGTTCATTATCTATCTATCTATCTATCTATCTATGTCTGTTCATTATCTATCTATCTATCTATCTATCTATGTCTGTGCATTATCTATCTATCTATCTATCTATCTATGTCTGTTCATTATCTATCTATCTATCTATCTATCTATCTATCTATCTATGTCTGTTCATTATCTATCTATCTATCTATCTATGTCTGTTCATTATCTGTCTATCTA
>JBBBDQ010000910.1:4970000-5050000 GCA_037127315.1 Ascarosepion bandense | reverse complement strand
TATCTATCTATCTATCTCTGTTCATTATCTCTCTATCTATCTATCTATCTATCTATGTCTGTTCATTATCTATCTATCTATCTATCTCTGTTCATTATCTATGTATCTATCTCTGTTCATTATCTATCTATCTATCTATCTATCTCTGTTCATTATCTATCTATCTATCTATCTCTGTTCATTATCTATCTATATATATATATATATATATATGTATGTCTGTTCATTATCTATCTATATATATATATATATATATATATATGTCTGTTCATTATCTATCTATATATATATATATATATATATGTCTGTTCATTATCTATCTATATATATATATATATATGTCTGTTCATTATCTATCTATCTATCTATCTATTTATATATATATATCTATCTATCTATGTCTGTTCATTATCTATCTATATATATATATATATATATGTCTGTTCATTATCTATCTGTCTATCTATATATATATATATATATATATATATATATATATATATATGTCTGTTCATTATCTATCTATCTATCTATCTATCTATCTATCTGGGGTGGATACGAAATAAAAGTAAATTTCTTCTTCACGATTTTCAAACTCGCAATGTCATTGCATAAAAAATACTACTGTAGCTATCATAAGACAATTTACTAATCGCAGCTTGGCAACACTTTATTTATTGCTTTATTTTGAGCTTACAAACAAATTTCATTTTTAATATCGTACAGAAAAGTATTTTGCAATAACAGAAAATAAACAAATTTATGCTAAAATTTACCATACCATTCAAATAAGTTGTATTTTATTTACATTGCAGTCGTAGATGACTTTTCTTATTTATTGTGTACACTTACAGTAATGTTCAGTAACATGATTTTATGCGAACACTTTTCTCGTGATATTTACGACTTCAATATTTGTGGCGGATAGACGTAAAGTCGAATATGATTTAAATTTTATTTTTATTTTTTTATTTTTTTTATTTTTATTTTTTTTTTTGACAAACGACGTAATCCGAGATGTCCTTGTATCAGACAAAAACACTTTCGCTCTCTCTGTGGTGCGATAGAGTTTCAACATACTTAAAGGGACCATACCTGTCATTAAGCAAATCGATGTGAAAACGAAAAAACAATAGTCAAAAAAATGTATTAGAATGGGAAGATAGTGTATGTGTATCATTTCAAAATTTCCAAGATTTTCTATTGTCTCTTGTATAACAACGCGGCAATATATAAATTCAATGTAAATGAAAAATACTCCCTCCCACAATAATATTTATAAAAATACTAGCTGTACCCGGCCACGCGTTGCTGTGGTTCAGTTTGGTTAAATTGAAAAAAAAGAAAAGAGAAAGCGCACATTTAATTTACCAATACTTGTGGGTACACCACATTTTAGTTGTTCCATTGGCTGTGCAGATATAGAGATTGTCTGGTTTGCAGAGAGTCGTGTTTGACGTTGATCTGCTGTTACTCGTTGACATCTTTCACTCACTCTCAGCCTGCCACGTTCATTCTGTTAAGAACGAAGCAGATCTTAATAAGAAATGCTTTGTTTACCTTCAATTTGGAATTTTCCTATGTTTTCTATGAAATAACAAAGTTGTCTGTTAAGCCGTCCATATTGAAAATGAAAGTTTTTTTGGTTCGGCTCTCATCGGCTCTAATCGACTTTGCAAGATATATAATTCTTTAATATTGTAATATTTTTTTAATATAAGGTATATAAAAACACGCTCGTGTTCGATTAAAATGCTATAATCAAATTTAAAAACAATTGGTGCGGACGTTTTCTAGATTAGCGGATAGTAACAAACGGACAATTACATTTTTATTTATAGACCTTATATATATTGTTGTAAACCTAAAAAGGTTACCGGATGAGTAATCACCCAAAACGGAGGTTGGGAATAATAGTATACCAACCAGACTATTTTCAAGATAATAATAGTTCACGGACATACGTCCTAATAATTAACCCATAGCTGTGGAGAAAGAAGATGTAGTTTTGTACTATTCACAAGGGTATTTGCGTGTAAATTGTGGTGATACCGAGCAAAGCGATGGACCGGATGTTTGCACTCTAACGACCAAAAAGCAAATGACAAAAACTCGTCGGTGCACACCCCGGCTCCTCGCAGTTGTTCCGGTTGAAAACTAAAAATTAATTAAATATTAAATTCCAGTTCGCGGGCCTACGCGAATTTTATTTATCAGCCAATGGGAAGCCTAGAATCAAATACGGATGTGAATTCCAAAATGATCTGCTGCGATCCAAACAGACGAAATAAAAAGCCGATACAGAAAGCATCGTTAGACAGACCGACACAGAAAGACTCGAGGGAGACGAGTGTAATTAGTATCTCCCTTGACCGAAGTCAAGCGAATTACTATGCTCGCCTCCCTTCCCTCTCATCTTATTCTTCGCTGTCTCTAACTACTTACTGACTCAGAGACATTCCTTACTTACAACGCTTCCACATACCTAAGCATTAATTCTCTTTTCAGCATTTATTGCCATGAACATTTTAACGTCCGTTGTACCCATACTTAAAGGATTACTTTAATTGTAAAAATCTTAATTGATATGTGTATATATAAAATGTTATTTCTAAACTCAATTTGCTTTTCTTGATTTATAATCTTTTTATGACTTATAGTGGGCTATCTAAAACGAGGCCAAATTCCGTTAATCTGTAACAACATACAACTACTATTCACTAGAACGGATAACCCACCATAAAGTGAATACAAAGAACCCAACTGGAATTGAAACTCCGCTTTCCTATCTCCAATTCTGTGCCATTTTCTATTACACCCAAGCTTATGGCACCTGGTATTCTCCAACTAGGTACTAACCACGCTCGACGTTGCTTAACTTCGGTGGTCGTATGAGAACTTGTGTTTTTAACGTGGTATGGCCGTAAGCCCCAAAACAAAAACTATGATCAGGAATTAGAATGAAAGCAATTATGGCACTTCAGTCCATCACAAAAATTCAGAATGTGGAATTAATAAATGTTACGCGTTAAGTGTAACCAAAAAACTGATTAACCAAAACTCAGAGTTAAATCACAGTCAAATATTTAATTTACAAAAACATTAAATATTTATTTACAAATATACAGTTTTTGCATTCAAATAGAAAACAGAGTTTACTACTGGCAGAGTGACAAGTAAGTGTTACGAAAGGGAAGGAAGGTGTCAAATATCGTTACCCAGTTAAGATAGCAAAGAAGTTTAAATGTTCTACTCAAATGTGTATATAAATAATAATTATTAGTTTGGTCAATGAAAGAGTCAAAAATATTTATTTACCCTTTTAGTTCCATGAGGTTCCCTTTCAGGTTTTAGTTGGTCAGCAACTTTTCTTAGAGATTCTTTCGGCTGGATGCACAGATTCACGAATCGGGCCGGAGTTGATAATCTCAGCTAATCCTGTTAACAACTAATTATTCTCTTCCCAAAAACTATTTTAATAGGAGCTAACCCCTAATTTACATATTTCTAGCACATTTCGAATTCTCTCGATTTTACTCGAATTTTCTCGGACATTCTAGCATCTTACAAACATTCTATTTCTAATTTCCTTATTTTTCCGACTACTTCATGAATTAAAACTTTTTGTAATAACAACTAGGACTCAATAGAATCCCTTACTACAACTTTTAGACATTATATATATATATATTTTAAAATTTGAATTAGTAACGTATTTCGCGAGATTTCGCGAGAGTGTCTGTGAAGAGTCTGTTTACATCACGTGACGCGTTTGTTTGCATCACGTGACGCGTTTGAGGAGAGAGTTTTTGTTTTTACATCAAGTGACGTTGAAAGCGACAGATTTTTTTAAAATTATGTTTGTAAATTTAAACCTATCTTTAATAATGCTTGTAAATTTGTTTTATATAATAAAAAAAAATTTAAATGTATCTAAAAGAGTTTAAAAAACTTTTTTAAAATGTATCTAAAAAAGTTTAGTTATTGAAGTATTTGTAAAGATTCAAAGCACCTAAGTCCCTATTTAACCGTAGCTTGTGTGTATTTAATTTTAAAATCCAGTATTTTTCTTTCTTTCTGCATGTGTACGTTACTAATTCAAATTTTAAAATCATTTGTTTCTGATGAAGGACCGAGGGCGGTCTGAAATATAAAATATAATAGTAGAAATAAACAAATACTGTCAAAAAAACACATTTTTAAACTCAAAACGTTTTAATATTCTTTCTTATACATATTAAGACAGTATACGTGGATCATCACTATGCTATATATATATATATATATATATCATCACTATGTATACGTGGATCATCACTATGCTATATATATATATATATATATATATATATATTCAGTTGAAAATAAAGACAAAAATTCATCACTATGCTATATATATATATATATATATATATATAGCATAGTGATGAATTTTTGTCTTTATTTTCAACTGAAATTAAAGCAAAAATACGACGTTTAGAACGGCTCATGATTAAACATAATAGACATTCATTGTTTCTTATATTTAACAGCGTATGTTTAGAAAATATATATATACGTGGATCATCACTATGCTATATATATATATATATTTTTAACAGAAGACAAAAAATGCGACAACGGAATCCGAAGTGGCATTTGCAGAACGAAAGATGTCTTACAAAAGCTAAGAAAAGTGCTAAGAAACATGAAAATTCTACTTCGAAATATATAAAATTATGTAATATCGGTTCTCCTGTCGCTGCTGAATCGCCTCACAGATGAAGAAGAGACTTGAAGCAACAGAAATGTAGTTCTACAGAAGGATACTGAGATTACCGAACATGAGATCAACGACGAAGTTTCAAAGAAAATGTGAACAAAAAGGTCACTTATACTTACCATCAAAAGCAATTGAGATTTCTTGGGGACATAATATAGAAAGAAGGTTTGGATAATTTGACACTCACCTGATATATTGAAACTGAGGAAGAAATTTTAAAAGAAGTATTTAACAGGACAGACTGGGCTCTGTAGCCTTGACTGGCAACCAGTCTACTGCAGAAAGCAAAGGCAAACTTCTGCCTAGTCAGTAATGTCTCTTTCGAGACATGATCGCCCAAAGCGTGTATCACGTATGACACTTAACTGACTGACTGACTGACTGACTGACTGACTGACTGACTGATCTATCCTTCTATCTTTCAGTCAGTTAAGTGCCATACGTGAAACACGCTTGGGCGATCATGTCTCGAAAGAGACATGACTGACTGGGCAGAAGATTATCCCGCAGTAGGTTGCCATTGCTTTCTGCGGTAGACTGGTTGCCAGCCAGGGCTATAGAACCCAATCTGTCCTGTTATTTAACCCATAACTGGAAGGAAGAGACGGATTAATACCTTTCCCAAGGGTATTTGCGCGTAACTGAATACAATGGATCCAACTGGAATTCGAACTCGGCTCTCCGATTTCTCGTTCCGAGCCGATATCCACTGGACCACAAATATTGGAAGTGTTCTGAGAGAGGATGGAAAGTGCGACACCGAGATCCAAAGACGCATTGGCATGGCCTAGGATGCATTTCAAAAGCTAACCAGAATACTGAGTGACAGGAAAATCTCACCGGGAACAAAGAAAAGAGTGCTGGACTGTTATACGATATCTATACTTCTGTATGACAGCGAATGTTACACGATCTCTTCTAGGATGAAAGGGAGGCTCGGGACAGCAGAAATGCGCTTCTACAGAAGGGTGCGGACGATACCATGGACCGTGCACGAGGTGTTGGATAGGATGCAAACGAGAAGAAAATCATACTTAACACCAGAAAGAGACAGCTGAGGTTCCTGGTTCGTAGTGAGAAAAGAGGGTTTGGAGAATTTGATACTCATAGAGGCAAAGAGAAACAGAGGAAAGCAACGCAAGACATACTTGATGGGCATGAGCAAATGGATGGGAGCGGGATTTGGGAGAGATACCAAGAGGAAAAGTGTTAAGAGATTTTTTTTTTAATCATATCACCCCGAGCAAGGCGGTAACGCCACTGATGTGCAAGGGCCTAAGTAAGAGTGAAAAGATTGGAAAAGAGAAAGGCGGAAACCATATCCTAAACAGGAAACAAGGGATGGGACTCTTCACTTGTTCAATAGATGTGGGTGGAGTGTGAACCGGGCGATAGTTTAATCTATCTACTCCAATTGAAAAAAAAAAAGAAAAGAGTGAGAAGATTGGAAAAAAGAAAGCCGGAAACCACATCCTAAACAGGGAACAAGGGATTAGCCTCTTCACCTGTTCAATTGACGTGGGCGAAGTGCGAACCGGGCGATAGTTTAGTTTATCTACTCCAATTGAAAAAAAAAAGAGTGAGAAGATTGGAAAAGAGAAAGCCGGAAACCACATCTTAAACAGGGAACAAGGGATGAGCCTCTTCACCTGTTCAATAGACGTGGGTGGAGTGTGAACCGGGTGATAGTTTAGTCTATTTACTCCAATAGTGACAAGGGACTGGGTAAGTGAAAGTCCATCATTGACTAGGTCCTGAAGGGACATGGCACATGAAGAAGAAGAATGTGTTGGATGGTTTTTCGGTCTCTATAGCCCAGTCTATGAAATCTTAATTTTTTTCCCCTAGACTAGTTACCACCCAAGATTATAAGAAGATATATTTAATACTAATCTATATACTATTCCCTTAAAATTATCTCCCTATTTTGACGAGCGCACCAGTGAATTTAACTAGTGCCTCCTTCCTTAACGTGACAGTTAAGTGCCATACGTAATACACGCTTAGGCGATCATGTCTAGAAAGAGAGATGACAGACTGGGCAGAAGATTTTCTTGCAGTAGGTTGCCATTACTTTCTGCAGTAGACTGATTGCCAACCAAGGCTATAGAACTCAATCTTTCCTGCTATTTAACTCATAGCTTGAGGGAGAGGAGACGAGTTAATACCTTCCCTAAAGGTATTTGCGCGTAAGTGAATGCAACAAATCCAACTGGAATTCGAACTCGGCTCTCAGATTTCTCGTTCCAAGCCGATATCTACTGCACTAAATTTTACTTCTTTTTCTTTTCTTTTCATTTTCTTTCTTTTTTTTTTTATTTTACATAATCATTCGCTATAAATGATTTGTAAAAGCTGGGTTCTTCGGTACAAATGTAACTTGAAACAGGCTTCATTAAAAAAAACCTATTTACTCTCACTTAATTCTGCTTTGATTTTCTTTCAAGTTCCACTGTTCAAGTGAAAGCTGGACACAAAACAATCACACGATGGATGGAGGAGACCACCTGAAAATAGATAAACCTGAACGCGCGAGTAAGGTTTATTAGTCGCCCGTGTGGTCCCGTCTTCATTGATTTGGGAACCCCTAAATTGGTGCGCAAGTAACCAGTAGAACGGTCACTACAAACGAGCCTAGGACAAACATGAATACAAGGGTCGATACTTATTCATTTCGAGAACAGAAGAGACAACTGACATTCTCGAGATGGTCCGTATGATAGTCACATGTCTAGCCGGCAGCGAAATTGAGAGACGTGTGGACATCGTCAGGCGAAAAAAACTTTATAGACGTTGATAGTTAAAGATAAACGAAGTTTTATGCTCGTTTGTTGGCTTCGCACCATTCACACTCTGCTGTTATCATCATCATCATCATCATCATCATCATCATCATCCTCTTCTTCTTCTTCTTCTTCAATCTCGAATTCTTCTCTTTCTTCATTGTTTCCTTCTTCGACTACATCGTCTTCTTCGGTTTCTTTTTTCTTCTTTTTCTAATTCTTTTTCTTCCATCTTGAATTCTTCTCCTTCTTCGTCCACTTCTTCTTCTTCTACTCCATAGTCTTCTTCGGATTTTTCTTCTTCTTCTTCTTCTTCCATCTTGAATTCTTCTCCTTCTTTGTCCTCTTCTTCTACTACATCGTCTCCTTAGGATTCTTCTTCTTCTTCTTCTTCTTCTTCTTCTTCTTCTTCGTCGTCTTCTTCTTCTACTACATCGTCTTCTTCGGATTCTTTTTTCTTCTTCTTTTTATTCTTTTCTTCTTCTTCTTCTTCTTCTTTTTCTTCTTCTTCCATCTTGAATTCTTCTCCTTCTTTGTCCTCTTCTACTACTACATCGTCTCCTTAGGATTCTTCTTCTTCTTCTTCTTCCTTTTTCGTCGTCTTCTTCTTCTACTACATCGTCTTCTTCGGATTCTTTTTTCTTCTTCTTTTTATTCTTTTCTTCTTCTTCTTCTTCTTCTTCTTCCATCTTAAATTCTTCATCTTCTTCGTCGTTCTCTTCTTCTACTACATCGTCTTCGGATTTTTTCTTTTTCTTCTTTTTCTTCTTCCATCTTGAATTCTTCTTCTTCGTCCTCTTCTTCTTCTTCTACTACATCGTCTTCTTCGGATTCTTTTTTCTTCTTTTTCTTTTTCTTCCATTTTGAATTCTTCTCCTTCTTCGTCCACTTCTTCTTCTTCTACTCCATAGTCTTCTTCGGATTTTTCTTCTTCTTCTTCTTCTTCTTTTGCTTCCATCTTAAATTCTTCTTCTTTGTCGTCGTCTTCTTCTTCTACTACATCGTCTTCTTCGGATTCTTTTTTCTTCTTTTTCTTATTCGTTTCTTCTTCTTTTTCTTCTTCTTCTTCTTCCATCTTGAATTCTTCTCCTTCTTCGTCCTCTTCTTCTTCTTCTACTACATCATCTTCTTCGGATTCCTTTTTTCTTTATTTTTTCTTCTCTTCCTTTGCCTTATTCTGCTTTTTGATTGTCCCCCTCTTCTTCCTTTTCTCCTTTTTTTTCTACTACGTCTTATTCTTTTCCATTCATCTTCCTTTCCTTTTTTTTCTTTAGGTTATCTTACTCTGCTTTCTTTCTTTCTTTCTTTCTTTCTTTCTTTCTTTCTTCTCCCCGAATCTCTTTTCTTCGTTTTTTAGAGTTTTGTTTTCTTTACTTTTTTTACTCTCATTTCTCCGTTTTCTTTCTCTTGCCTGTTTTCCTTCTATTCTTCTACTCCCTTTCTTCTTCCAATTTCTTTCTTCTTTTTTCACTCTTCTTTTCTTCTTCTTCCTTTTCTTTTTCTTCTCCCCTTTTCTTCTACTTTCACTTTTTCTTTTTCGTTATCTTTTTTTTATTATTCCCTCTGCTTTCTTAAACTTCATCTTCTTCTCCCTATCTTTTTCTTCTACTTCCACTTTTTCTGTTGCATTTTCTTCTTTTCTTTCTTTTCCTTCTCCTCTTCTTCTTTTTCATCTTCTTCTAACTCACATTTTCTTCTTCTACTTCCTCTTCTTCTTCTTCTTCTCTCTCCTTTCTTCTTCGAACTCATTTTTTATTCTACTTCCTTTTCTACTTCTTTTTCTTCTCCTCCCTCTCCTTTTCTTCTACTTCATCTTCTTCTTTTTCTTCTTCTTCTACTGCCTCTTTTCTTCTTCTTCTACCTTATTTTCTTCTTCTTCCTTTTCTTCTTCTTCTTCTCTCTTTTCTTTTCTTCTACTTTCTCTTCTTCTTTTTTCTTCTTCTTCTAACTCATTTGTTTTCTTATTTTTCTTCTTTTCTTTTTCTTCTTCCTCTTCTTCTTCTTCTTCTAACTCATTTGTTTTCTTATTTTTCTTCTTTTCTTTTTCTTCTTCCTCTTCTTCTTCTTCTACTCCCTGTTTTCTTCTTCTGCCTCACTTTTTCTTCTACGTCCTCTTTTTCTGCCTTCTCTTTCTTTTCCAACACCTTTCCTTGTAATTTTTTTCTTCTCCCTCTCTTTTTTCTGCTTCATTTTCTCCTTCTTCCTTTTCTTCTTCTACTTATTTGTTTCTATTTTGTACCTCTTATTTTTTCCCGCGTCCTCGTCGCCATTATGATCCTGGTTATTGTTTCTCATTAATATTTCAATAAATCAAATCCCAATTCATATTTCTAGCGAAGCGGCGACATTTTCACTGTAACAGCAGAAATAAATCTGACGGGATTAATCTCAAACTTCGATCACGTGACCGCAACTGTATCAACTATAAGCACGCAATAAGGCAATGCGACAAACCTAAAGATATGTTACGACGAAAACGCGGAAATTTTTTTTATTTACCCTCGTATTATATACATTAAATTAGAACATAGATAATATATATGAAATTACAATATATATTAAATTGGTTTTTATATTTCACCACAATTCTATTCTACATGAGATTATTATTCATTTAACAAAAAATCGTCTTCGACAAGTAATTGAGAATAATGTTATCGCATCGAAACTCCTTTCAGAAATTCTTTTTTTTTTTTGTGCCTTAGTTTTTATTTTGAGAAACAAACTTTGAAAAAAACTGTTAATTAAAAATGTTTTTTCCGTTAAAAATCACAAAAATGATTGAAAATAATGTTATCGCATCGAAACATTTAAAAATGCTTTTTTTCGTCTTAGTTTTTATTTTGAGAAACAAGCTTTGAAAAAAGCTGTTAATTAAAAATGATTTTTCCGTTAAAAATCACAAAAATGATTGAAAATAATGTTATCGCATCGAAACATTTAAAAATGTTTTTTTCGTCTTAGTTTATATATTTTGAGAAACAAGCTTTGAAAAAAGCTGTTAATTAAAAATGATTTTTCCATAAAAAAATGATTTTTCCATAAAAAAAAAATCACAAAGTATTGGTTCATTGGATTTTAGAACAGAAAATGTTCAAAGTAATTTATTTTCTCAGAAAAATAAATATATGTTTTCTTTTACAAAACATTCTTTTATAATTAAATGAATAAATGAGAAACGAATCGCATTTATCAGCGTCCGTGTATCAAATTGTCAGTAAATATATATTAAGTCTTCTGTTTACACTATGTACATTGTTTGGATGTGCGCTGTGTTTCAATGGATATAGACCCGGAACGAGAAAGAGAGCCGAATTCGAACTCCAGTTGAATTCGTTACATTTATTTACTCGCAAATATCGTTGGAAAATTTATTAATCAGACGCTTCTCCCTCCAGCTATGGGTTAAATAGTAAAACAGACTGGGTTCTACCGCAGAAAGTAATAGCAGCCTACTGTAGGAAAATCAGTCAGTCATGTCTCTTTTGAGACGTGATCGCCCAAGCGCGTATCAAGTACTTAACTGACATTGTTCGGACTGTTGTTCTCATCTTTATAGTAATTTTTCACGATGTTTCGGCCATTGTACCACGGCAGCCTTCTTCAGATCATATACGTTAGAATTTCGAACTGAATTATTTAATCTACTAGGGTAGATTATTCTCGTTCTACGTGCCATGCCTCTTCTGGATGTCTAAGTTATTATTTCCCTTTAACTCAACTTGAATTATTTAACACTCCCAGGACATATTGAAGACAAGAGAGACGGAGAAAAACAGCTCATAACCTTCCTAGGGAACTTTTATAATTCGTTGGCAGAAAAGATATTAGAGGAGATTACAAACGGAAAACATTTACTAAGACACTAGAAAGCACAGGAAAATGTGGAGAGCCATGGCCATCCACATCTTGAAAGAAAACTGGCAATAGAATAAGAAAGATTTTAACACAAAAAGTTTCCTTGATTTTTAGTCGTGTTTTTCTGATAAACGATATCGCATTGAAAAGGATTGGCCATGCTTGGTATAGAAGAAAAGAAAAAATAAATAAAGGCAAACAGTTTAGCAAATGATGAAGGCGTGTATTGTGGGGGGTAGGAATAACCACGCCCTATAGCGTCAACCCTGCTTAGAAAAAAGCGGGACGTGTGCTTACATTGACACACTTAAAACGAATCCAAATAAAACAGGTGATTGGCTAGTTCTTACAAGCGCGAAGATTCCATTAAATTGCGAATTAAAAATCACCACAAAAAGCTAGATTAGGGCGACACGGATTTTGGTTAACAAGACTAGATTGATAACAAAAACTACTTAGTTAATTCATCACTAAGTGCTCTAAACTAAGGACCATATAACCAAAAAGGGTAAACTTCGTAAAAGACAATGATTAGACAGAGAAAGAAATTATATAAATACCATCAAAATTTGAGCTAAAGAAACCTTAAAAACGCATTTAAAATAATTTAAATATCTCATTTTTAATAAAAGTTTGTTTTTTGTTTTTTGGGTTTTTTTTTGAAAAATTAAACAAAAGCAGACCTATAATAAAAAAAAAATAATAGCAATTAAACGTATTTCAATAAAGTTTTTAAAATTTAAAAACTTTCTTACGGACATTACAAGTAATTGTGCCTGTCATATAACGAAAAACACAATTGAAAACAGCAAGGTACATTGCGCATGTCAACTAGTTCACAGTTCAAGCATTAGCAGTAACCCCACGACACCAAAAAAGAAATTTAAAAAAATAAAAAATACAGACTCAAATTTAATTAAAGTTAATCAAAATTAACAAAATGCAGAAACTGTTCTAACTGTATATAACTAGTAAAGTACGATTATATTTTTATTTTGTATACCTAATGAAATTTATATTTTTACATCAATATTTGTATTAAAGATGTCAAAGATGATAATTCAGGATTGTTGAATTATTTGCGATTTGATTTTTCATACAAAAAAAAAACGGAACATAACAGTTGTTAAAAGGAATTTCTTTCAAAATATATTTCTGACGCGAAAATGGTATTCAGTCAGTTAAGTGCCATACGTGATACACGCTTGGGCGATCATGTCTCGAAAGAGACATGACTGACTGGTCAGAAGATTATCCCGCAGTAGGTTTCCATTGCTTTCTGCAGTAGACTGGTTGCCGACCAAGGCTATAGAACCCAATCTGTCCTGCTATTTAACCCATAACTGGGGGGAAGAGACGGATTAATACCTTTCCCAAGGGTATTTGCGCGTAAGTGAATACAATGGAATCAACTGGAATTCGAACTCGGCTCCCCGGCCTCTTGTTCCGAGCCGATATCCACTGTACCACAAAACAGAAAGAGGAAAGATTAACCAGAAGAGCAGTCAATAGCGACTAATATTGTATTTAAATTTCTACAGATTAAAGTTGGGTGGAAAGCATGGAGTCGAAAGAGAGTTCCACAAGCGAGAAAAGAGACTGTTCGCATAGAATTTACGGTTACATCTACCCAGATCAAATTGATGAGATCTTGCACAGGGTAATATCACTATATATATATATATATATATATATATATATATATATATATATAATTTAATTACTTAGTTTTTGGTCATAATTAAATTAGACCAGTATACAGTTGTATTTAAAAAGTGTTCAATACAAGTATATTGTAGAACTTTTGAATATTTTTCATTTGTAAACGAGTTATTATGCAACCCTGGTTTCTATCATGTGGTGTCTTCGGGCGATTTGCAATAACTGATTTTACCATTTTTTAAGAACGCTCACGTAACGGGGATTTTTTATGAACACGCAATTTTCAAAATTAGAAATTATAAAGTTTTCATCCATGTTTGTATGATCCTAATAGGTATTTTTTGGTATGGTTACACGTAGTCATAGTTTCTGTTCTATCATTCTGACTAAGTGTGACAATAGAAAAAATAGCTATATATATATATATATATATATATATATATATATATATATAATTCCAAGTGAAGAGGACTCAAGGTTTTTTTTTGTTTTTTTTTTGAGTGCTCTGGCATTTATTTTATTATAAACATTGCTCAATAATGAGTATTATAGAGCTTAATATAATATAATATAATTATATGGTTATGTCAATTTTACATTGCGACATGGGAAATGTCATAGAAACATAGAACATAGAAATTTCCATGTCGCAATGTAAAATTGATATAACCATATAATTATATTATATTATATTATATTATATTATATATATATATATATATAGGGGGGGTAGCGACTCCGACTGACACCAAATCGATCGAGTTTCGATCCCGGCCAGAAGCAAGTGGATGTGTCTAGCCACACTGATGAGCTGTGATACAGCGATACAGGCTTGTATATTGATAAGTTATATATATGCAATAATCCGTTCATAAAGAGCATAGCATAATGAAAAAAAATGCCCCAAACTAGACAAAAATAAAGTTTTATAATAAAAAAACTTTATTATTAAGAGGAAAGACCATAGAATTTTTTTCATTATTTTTTTTATTTTTTTGTTTTTTAATCGTATCACCCCGAGCAAGGCGGTAACGCCACTGATGTGCAGAGGGCTACGTAATAGTGAAAAGATTGGAAAAGATAAAGCCGGAAACCACATCCTAACCAGGGAACAAGGGATGAGCCTCTTAACCTGTTCAATAGACGTTGGAGGAGTGTGAACAGGGCGATATTAAATCTCTTAATGCTTTCTCACACGTTCGAAATTTCGGTTAAAAATCTTTCCTTTTTTTATGTTAGCAGTTCAGCCAATGATCAGTATTAGCAAATTTGTTGCTTTTTTCCAAAAGAAAACATTAATTTGTAAATTCTAACAAAAATCAAATATTGGAATTTAATTGAACTTCCAGGTATTATTCCCAATTTAATTTAATTATTTTTAGATTTTCTTTTTCTTTTTTAGAAAATCTTGGCAGAAATATATATATTCCTTTTTTGTTGTTTTTTTTTTTTTTTTTTGCATCTGTTAATCCCCCACCTTTACTCAATTAATGAAAATCCCAAAAATTAAATGTGTCTGTCAAGCTAAAAGCAGGACTCCTCAGAGAATTGAAATCCGTATTTTTTTTCTAATACTTCGATATTTACAGAAAATCTGCTCTGAATAGTAAATAAAAAATGCAATAAAACTATGACATTATTTAATTAGAAAAGATTTTAATTGCTTTTATAATATATATTATGGACATAATTGTCTTAAGAAAAGATTTTGTTCAATGAATAATGAATTTTCACCAGAATTTTTTTTTAATTTAAAACAGAAGAATTATATAAAGTTTTAAATCTTTAAAATTTTTCTAATAATTTGTCCGGGTGAAGTGAAATTGTTATTAACTAAAAACTATATTTACTACAATTCATCAAACCACAAAATTCTAAAAGAACTTTAATTTTGTTTTTGTTTCTTTTCAAAAAAATTTGTACAAACTTGCCGATTTCTGAAAATACGGATGTTCATATATGACATTATTATTAAAAAGTCACGTGTTTTGAAGGTTTCCCTTACGGGAAATAAACTTCAGATAAACAATTGTGGACAACTTTCATTACACGTCTGTGTTTTACCGGGCCTAATAATCTTTACAAATCATCCGCTCAAATTTAGTATTCGTAAATTTATGTCACTTCTGCTCATCCTTACGTTTCCAAACGTCAGACTGTCAATAAATCGACAGTAAGATAAGTCTCTGTGTTTAAGCAACCCTTTTTTTCTCCTTCGTTTTTCATGCTAAAAGTAAACAATATTTGTTTCAAATCATTTTAATTAAACTTTAAATTTAATAATTTTTCTCGAATAGCATTTCAGAAAGATATATTTTATTTTAGCAAGATTTTTAAAACCGAAAACTAACTTGTCTATATAAATGTTTCCAAAATGAACGACTTTGTCTTTGTTACAATGAAAATTTTAACCCAGATTTCCAACGTTTTAGAAATGATTACAAAATTTTAAAAAATAATCAACAAACACTTTGCTCTTTCTTCTTCATAATATCAAACATTTTGATGATAAAATTTTATTTTCAACAAATCTGAGTGTTTTTCATCATGCTATGCTAACAAGTTCTAGGTGGTATTCACACACACACACACATATATATATATATATATATATATATATATATATATATATATATATATATATATAGATGGTTACTCGTGTCGGGTTTTTTCTCTGGGATTCGTACATCTTTCCGTCCAAACACTTCTGACTGACTTTCATGCCCTTCCTTATTTTTACAACCATTTTTTTCCTTTACTCGATAGTTTTCGAGGAAGGTTTTCGAGTCGAGTAAAATTATAAGCACGTTTAATTATATATATATATATATATATATATATATATATATTAATGCATATTTGGGCGGTAAAAATTTTTCCACCATCTTTCATTAAATACGGCCGACAAAATTTTTTTTTTTTAATCATATCACCTCGAGAAAGGCGGTAACGCCACTGATGTGCAGGGGTCTACGTAAGAGTGAAAAGATTGGAAAAAAGAAAGCAGGAAACCACATCCTGAACAGGGAACAAGGGATGAGCCTCTACACTTGCACAATAGACGTGGGTGGGTGTGAACCGGGCGATAGTTTAATCTATCTACTCCAATTGAGAAAAAAAATGAAAAAGGAAAAAAGAAAAGTGAAAAGATTGGAAAAGAGAAAGCCGGAAACCACATCCTGAACAGGGAACAAGGGATGAGCCTCTACACCTGTACAATAGACGTGGGTGGAGTGTGAACCGGGCGATAGTTTAGTCTATCTACTCCAAATTCAATCTTATAGGGTTTTTCAAGCTTTTTAGGTAAATTTTCGTTTTAGGTTCCGAAGGCTTTTCCCCCTTCAAAATAGCATTATTTTTGTGCAAATGTATATGCTGAATTCAAATCAACAATTAGTTATTGAAGAAATTAACCCTTAACGACCAGAAAAAAATTGAACTTCATCTCGCACTTTTTGTCTCCCGTAATTCTCACTAAATCATGTAATTAACTGCAGAATGACTTTCAGCGTAAGCAACAAATTTCGGTCTGTTTACTTCCTTTACTGAAATTTCCGCCTATTTACTTCCTGTAATGAAAGTAATACGCATAGAAAAAACAACGCGTATTACTTTCATTACAGGAAGTAAATAGGCGGAAATTTCAGTAAAGGAAGGCCGAAAATAAGCCGAAATTTGTTTCCTACAGTTAATTACATGACTGCGTTAGAGTTACGGGGGACAAAATGAGCGAGATGTAGTTCAATTTTTTTCTGGACGTTCAAATCAATAAAGGTAGGTTTCTTCAATAACTAATTGTTGATTTGAGTTCAGCATATACATTTGCACAGAAATAATGCTAATGGATAAGTTTGAAGGAGGAAAAGCCTTCGGGACCTAAAACGAAAAATTACCGCTTTTTAGATTTGATTTTTTTTTTTTTTTACAGAAAATTAGCCATAGATTTTTTTTTTTTTTGTTAAAAGCGCTTTCGGACGGTATTTTAGCCATACTCAAGGCTGTTGTATTCGGTATAGCCGCACATGACACGTGGCTGCAGAAAACGGTCACTCAAGAACTTTCACACAGTAAAAGCTACTATATAGTACAACACACGGAGAATACCTATACTAAATACAACACTCTGGTTAAAGAACTTCAATATATATATATATATATATATATATATATATATATATATATTAGTGTATCGAGGCAGCAAATAATTTTCTAAACATATGCTGTTAAATATAAGAGACAATGAATGTCTATTATGTTTAATCATGAGCCGTTCTAAACGTCTTATTTTTGCTTTAATTTCAGTTGAAAATATAAATGTAAATTGGTACACTACATTGGCTTTTTGTCGAGAATTTTAGTGCTTGTTGGGTTATTAGAGATTATGATGTCAATTGTTTTAAACTTTTTATAATATATAATGAGTTTAATTTGATTATTACTTTCCACTGGTTTAACATTTCTATGTATTATGTTTTTGAGAGTTTTTTCATCTTGTTTATAATTATTATGTATTTGGTTGCAATAGTATAAGTTAATAGTGTTATGTTTATTTTGATGTAAACCATTATTATTAATATTATCATTATTGTTAGAGCTATTGTTAATTTTATTGAGATACATTTTAATTTGTTGATCAATGACGGAGTTAGGAAATCCATTATGGACTAGTGTTTGCTTAATGTTGTGTAATTCTTTATAAAATATAGATTTGGAAGAAGATATCATTTGTGTGCGTTGAAGTAAGTTTTTTATAACAGCTAACTTATCGTTGGGGGCATTCACTATTATAATTAAGAAGACACGAATTTATGCTAGTTGGTTTCCAGTATAGAGAAGTAGTAAATTTATGTCACCCGGTTCACACTCCACCCACGTCTATTGAACAGGTGAAGAGGCTCATCCTTGCTTCCTGTTTAGGATGTTGTTTCCGGTTTTGTCTTTTCCAATCTTTTCACTTCTATGTAGCCCCCTGCACATCAGTGGCGTTACCACCTTGCTCGGGGTGATATGATTAAAAAAAAATGTGTGCTAGAATCAATGAATACATCAAGTAATGGGATTTTGTTATTAATATTAAGTTCTAATGTAAATTTGAGGACGGAGTGACTTTCAAATTTGTTTTTAAGATATTTAATTTAATCGATATTCTTAGCTAAAACAAATATGTCATCTATATATCTTACATATATAGAGGGTTTATTGTTGTCATTAATTATTTTATTTTCTAGATTTGCCATATAATAATTAGAAAAGAGGGGACCTAAAGGAGATCCCATCGCAATACCATCTATTTGTGTATAAATATTGCCTAAGGGATCGTGAAAGGGTACTTGTGTGGTGCATGCTAATAATAGTTTTTTAATATAGTGGGTTTAATGTTGATTGATGGGAGAGTAGCATGATTGTATGCATCACGGATAATGATGTCAATTGTTTCCTGGACGGGAACATTTGTCAATAAGTTTTGGACATCCAAAGATGCAATTACTTGATTCTTAGGTTTTACAGAATGGAGAATCTGTAAATATATATATATATATACATATTCATTTTTAAACGAGTTATTTTGCTACCCAGGTTTCTACCATGAGTGGTGTCTTCAAGCGATTTTTAATAATTGATTTTTCCTTTTACCGTTTTTCTTTTTAAGAACGCTCTTGTAACGATGTTTTATTTGAACGTTCACGTGACAGAGAATTTATGAACGCTCATTGTTTAAATTCAAACATTGTTTAAATTCAAACGAATTATGACATTTTGAATTTAAACAATGAGCGTTCATAAATTCTCTGCCACGTGAACATTCAAATAAAACATCGTTACAAGAGCGTTCTTAAAAAGAAAAACGGTAAAAGGTAAAATCAATTATTAAAAATCGCCTGAAGACACCACTCATGGTGGAAACCAAGGTAGCGAAATAACTCGTTTAAAAATGAAAAATATTCAAAAGTTCTACAATATAATAGTATAGAACACTTTTTAATACAAATGTGTACGGTCTAACCCTATTAGGACCAAAAACTAAGTATTAAACAATCAATATATATATATATATATATATATATATATATATATAAACATCTACCGTTCACTTAATCTATATATTTCCTCCCTGTGCTATCCTAAAATTTCTTTTTAATATTCTGAGTTAAATTAAACTATTTCAGTTTTCGGGTCTGATGAAGTGGCTTCTATTTTTACAACTACCGAAATACATTCTGAATTTATAACCGTTTATTTATGTGTTGCGTTTTCTTCTCTATATATGATATTGCTCTGGATATTATCCATTGAGCTCTCTGTTTCTATCGCTTAAATATTTTATATTAATTAGATAAATTTCTTGGATTATCCTCTCCGTTTTTTACGGGTTTGTTAATTATTTCTTAAATAAATATGTTTGCAATTTATTTAATCTGACATAGCTGAAAATTGCTTCCTAAATACACAAACATATATATATATTTGTCATCCACAAACAAGCCTGTTTCGCTGTATTACAGCTCATCAGTGTAGCAAGACATCTAATTGCTTCTGGCCGTGAACGAAACTCGACCGATTTAGTGTCAGTCGGAGTCTCTACTCTCTAAACCATAGGCGCATGGAATGAGAGAAGGGAAAATTCAACGTGTTATATGTAAGCGGTGTATACACGCGCCAGTCACCGAAATAACTCAATTCATTTCTAAGAGTAACGCGTAAATCGCATCCGTGGTAGCTGTTTTTAAAATTTACCTCTCCAGAGAGCTCAGTCGTAATGTGAGTATATATATATATATATATATATCGTCCCATTAAAAGAAGGAAAGCCACTATGTGCGGTGTAAAAGAATAACATGAACATTTTAATTATAGAAACGCGTTGATTTTTTGTTGTTTTTTATTTGTTTGTTTTGTTTTTGTTTTTGTTTTTTGTTTTGTTGTTGTTGTTGTTGTTGTTGTTGTTGTTGTTGTTTTGTTTTTTGCTGTTGTTGTTAAATGACCCCAAACTTGATAAATCAAGTTTGGGGTCATTTCTTTGGCAGCCTATGCTCTTTTTTCGGTGAATTTTTGTAGGTACCTATATTTGCATGCGACAGTGTGACAAAACAATTATATCTATATTCTTGCTAGTGTATAAATTATTGTAATAATTTTATTATAAGCGTTTATAATAAAAACAAAAGTTTTTATGTTTCCGTACTATGAACTGTAATTTGTCAAGTGATGGTTAATAATTGGTGGTAAAAATGATTCGAGAATCATTTTTATTACCATTTACCAACCATTCCCTGATGAAGTACAAATCATAGTACTGAAACATGAAAGCTTTTGTGTAGCGATGTAGAATGTTTTTATTATAAGCACTTATGAAAATATTACAATAATATATTTCCTCACTTTGTACTGACCTTTAAAAAAGTAAATTCTACAGACTTTGAATTTTTACGCCATTTGTTTTTTACTCATACTTATATATATATATATATATATATATATATATATATATATATATATATATATATATTAGTGTGTTAACTTGTTTGTAAATTCGCAACTATGTTTATATATATGGTCAAATTTGCGACGGTGCTGTCACGTGTTAAACGCCTAAAATATGTAGCATCGTCTCCTCATATCAAGTGGATGTGTAATTTATATTTTAAAGGACGGACCGGTACATCTCAAAACATCCGAAATTCTCCGATCTCTGGGCTTGATTATTAATTATATCAACAAACTGGTGACTGTTACTCAATGACTCACAATATTTAGACGAGGCGTCAGAATGACCTATTAGTCGGGAGGCCGTGAGACAAGATCAGATTGTCTTATGACTATACAAAAAAAAAAAAAAAAAAATGATCGCCCTTCCCGACCTAAATGTTCTGCAATTTATAGTCGGATTAATTATTACATTTCGACCGTTGTATCCTCAGGCTTTTTTTTCCGGTGCTTACCGATTTATAGAATTTAGAACTAGGAAGTGTTTTAAGTTAACAGAGATCGGAAAGTGCGAAACTGAACCTCGACGGCGCACTGGGATGACCAAAGGTGCCTTTCAAAAGCTAAGCAGAGTATTAACAGAAAAGAAACTTAGTTAGAAGCAAATAAGAGAACATTAATATATGTTCGGTCGGGTGCTCCTGCTATCCAACTAGGGGTCCTTGAAAAACCCAACGGAGAATCTGTAATGTGATCGATCCCGACTTGGCAGCTCAGATACAGTGGCTTCCCTGTGTCTTCCCTGTGTCTCCTCTACAAATATTTTCACGGTTTCTGCTCCGATGATCTTAGCTCACTGGTACCACCTATATATAAATTTACTCGAGCCACAAGATTAGCAACGAGGTCCCACCCTTTTACTCTGAAACCAATAAAATGTAAACTTTAATTCTACTCCATCAGCTTCTTTTCTCGCACTTCCCTCCTGTGGAATTCCCTTCCGTTGACTTGCTTCTCCAGCAGTTACAATCTCCAAGAATTTAAATGTAAAGTCAATAGTCATCTTCTATCTCACTAACTTGCATTCTCTCTCTCTCCTCTCTCTCTCTCTCTCTCATGCTTCTTTCTCCGTTCATTGCACTCTCATCAGTATTCTCATCCTTCTCTTACCCACTTCCTGACACCCCTTATAACTTGTCACTCTTTCTCATAACTTTCCTCTTATGTAACCCCCTGCACACCAGTGGCAGTAACTGCCTTGCTTGGGGCGATATGATTATAAAAAAAAAAAGAAAACAGTTACGTAATACTAATCGTCGTTTATGGCAGTGAATTCCGGACAATTTCCTCCAAGATGAAGAGGAGACTCGAAGCAACGGAAATGTGGATATACAGGAGAATACTGAAGATACCAAGGACCGAACGATGAAGTTTTAGAGAAAATGGAAACAAAAGGGGCACATAATTAGGAAAGAAGGTTTAGGAAAATCTGATACCCACAGGACAGATTGAAGGCAAGTCAAAAAGAGAAAAACAAAAAACAACGCATAACTTACACCTTTGTGCAAACAACTTGAAACAACTGCTTTAGTTTTCTTTATTTCGCCATCCCTTGTTTCCTGTTTAGGATGTGGTTTCCGGTTTTCTCTTTTCCAATCTTTTCAGTTCTTTATTTTTTTCACTTGGAGTAGATAGACTAAACTATTGCCCGGTTCACACTCCACCCACATCTATTGAACAGGTGAAGAGGATCATCCCTTGTTTCCTGTTTAGGATGCAGTTTCCGGTTTTCTCTTTTCCAATCTTTTCACTCTTTTCTTTTCTTTATTTTTTTTTTCAATTGGAGTAGATAGACTAAACTATCGCCCGGTTCACACTCCACCCACGTCTATTGAACAGGTGAAGAGGATCATCCCTTATTCCCTGTTTAGGATGCGGTTTCCGGTTTTCTCTTTTCCAATCTTTTCACTCTTACGTAGACCCCTGCGCATCAGTGGCGTTACCGCCTTGCTCGGAGTGATAAGATTAAAAAAAAAAAAAGACACAAAAAATGTTATGGTAATAGAAAAGAGATTGATGTCAAATTAGGGCCGATAACATGACAGAATTTGGGGGGATTTTATCAAGAATAACTAAATACACAAATGGTAAACTAATAAAAGCGTAAAATAGATTCTGGCGAGAAAAAAAATGTGTAATACTTTAAAGTGGGCTACTATTTCTAGCAGCTGACCTAGCAGCTGATTACATCTAATCATTCCAGTTCATAAAAAGTTCCAACGACCAGGCGCGATGAGTTAATATCGAGAATAGAAAGCAAAAAAAGAAACGTTTCTTTATTCTCTGTATCCTTTGAATTAGTATCTTTATCTTTGTTGTTTCAGTCATTAATTTCAGTCAAGTGGATCTACGACCATCCTCTCAAGGGTCTTGTCAGTTTTGAAAAAGATATTTCTAAAGAACTAAATGAAAATTTACCGTTTATATATATATATATATATTGTCCGAATGTTTTATTTATCCAGAGGCTTCCTATAACTCTCTCTCATTCAACATAATTGAATTAATCCTTTTTTAATTTATATATATATATATATATATATATATATATATATATATATATATATATATATATATAATCATGTTTCGTTAAAAAACGACCAACAAGGAAGTTTTTTATTATTTTTTCATTTAATTTTTACTACATGTTTCCTTTTTGCTGGAGATAAGGAATGTAAAACTTTTGAAAAGATGCGTGAAGAGGCTGAAAGCGCTTGGAACGTCGAAAATTATTGAATATTTTTACATTATATGCACAGCATTGCATTATATACACTATGGATTGTATGTATCTAGAGTTAAAATGTAAAATGAAAAAATGTGAAAAAACGAAGACTAAAATAATGAAAGCAATATTAATAAAACAGAAAAAAACCCTATCTCAGAAATATCAATTATCAAAACAGCCCCAATGGGCTCATATAACTCTTGATACATACACAAGACTATATATATATATATATATATATATATATATATATATAAATTAAAAAAGGATTAATTCAATTATGTTGAATGACCATTTCGATGTGAAAATCCCCACGGGGGATAACACATCACCTCAGCAACCGAAAAATCCTTTCAGAAACTCTTTATATTTGCTCTGTAATATTTTATTACATGGAGCTCTCTTCCTGTATCATTTTTTAATATTAAAATAAAATTTTTAATATTAATTAGGACTGGGTTTTTGGAATTTACCTTCCTGCTTTTTTTCACTTGGATTAAAGTATCTGAATTAATATATATATATATATATATATATATATATATATATATATATATATATATATATTAATGCATGTTTCATTAAATAATATAGACAAGTTTTGTCTATTTATTTTATGTAATTTTTTTTATCTTCTCTGATAAGCTAATAGCATTATCATTAAAGGAAGAAAGAAAATTACAATATATATCCATAATTTTTTTAATAATCCAGTCCGAACTTTTGGCTTACATAAGGCATTTTCAAAAATGTCAATTTACATTATATATGGACAAACCATAATGACAAACTGTTTTAGTTTACAAAGTCGTGCATTTAACACGCTGGAAAAGAATATCACATCACAGCTCATGACATCACACATGACCAAGCGAGAGTGAAAACAAGAATGTTAAGTATGGGAAGCCATTGGAATAAACCAATGGCTTCTGTTATTAATTATAGGCATTTAAGGATATTTGTAGAAATTTCATAGTTTATCTTGTTCAGGTTAAGTTTCAAATGTTTTATGTATATAGCTTGGAGAATTTTTTTTTTTTTATTGTTTTCATGTTTAAGTATAGTTGTGTTTTCAACTAGGGTCTTCAGGAATTGTGTATGTGGCAAAGCATGTTGTTTTAAATGCCTAAAAATGTTAGAATTATCGTTCAAGTCTTGTGTCAAGCGTCGTGAAGGCGAGTTTGTGGTGTGACTAACATAAAAATTATCTAATCCGTTGGAGATACAATCTCCTAAAGGGCACTTGAATTTGTAAACTATGTTGGTTTTTTGGTATATTTTTATATATATAGGCATGGATATAAATAAGTATATATATGTGTACACGCGGGTACACATCAATATAAAAAATATTTGTCAGGTGTTAATAGTACAGGGATCAATGTAATATAACAGAGGAAAAAAGTATATATTAATAAATATACATATTATCCTACGTTTTAAGCACGACTCGAAGTTTCATGCATTATGCAATCATCAGGTGCATGTTATGAACTCATAATATGCAACTGATGCCACCAATACGCAACTAATACGCACCTGATGATTTCATAATGCATGAAATTCTGAACTGTTTTAAAATATAGGATAATTTTTTTTGTTTTTTGTTATTGTTACTAACTTAAGTATTTTGCTACTTAGTTTTGCGGTGCACTTGGACAAGATTGTGTAAATTATTTTGGCTTTTAAGTTTCGTTTCGATATAAATGGTTTGAGGCTTTATTTATTTTATTTTCTTAGCAATGCCGTTCTATGAAAGAATTTAAGGGTAGCTCCTCTTTGACTATCGGTCATTTTACCCCACCCCTCAATCTGGCCAACGGACGCATGCTCTGTAGTCTCTCTTTCCCTCTCTCTCTTATTCTCTTTCCCTCTCTCTTTCACCCCGTTCTAGCCTACATAACAGGCAGTTAACTCGCCTACAATATCTGAAAAAGAAGTTGAATCGTATTTTGGCATTACTGTCTTCCGAAATTTTCAATCAACTTTCAGCTTATGTTCTCGGCATGGTAAGTTGGTTGGATCGGTCTTTTTTTGTTTTTTGTTTTTTGTTTTTTGTTTTTGTTATTGTTACTAACTTAAGTATTTTGCTACTTACTTTTGCGGTGAACTTGGACAAGATTGTGTAAATTATTTTGGCTTTTAAGTTCCGTTTCGACTTATATTTTACAACTTAGTAAATTTTTTAATTTACTTTTTTTTAATTGGAGTAGATAGTACCTACTATCGCCCGGTCTCACACCACATCCCCTTCTTTTGAACAGCAGTAGAGGTGATCGCCTTGTTTCTTGTTTAGGAAGGGGTTCCCGTTTCATTTCCCTTCTTCTTCGGTCTTAGTGTTAGTTCAGCTGGAAGCTCTTTGCAGTTATTGAGTATGGCGGCAACGTCATTACATTCTGAGGGTACCGGGTTGGCAATTTCCTGGTTGCTGCTTCCGACTGGTAATTAGGAGCCCGAACTATTGCGTAGCGTCTTGAGAGGCTGCTCTGATCAACAGTTGAATAATATCGGGGTTCCTGTAGTGCCATATCGCGCATGGACGGGTGTCCCTGCATGAACCTCCGGTGGGCAACCCCAAGGCCACATTATGTTGCAGGCTGCGCCAGTCTCCAGCCTTCACATGCAACAGTGACCGACTGATTCTACTCTAGATCTCTCTAACTAAATCACTAGGAAAACAAGCAAACAAAATAGCAAAACTAAACCAGCTAGTCAGAAAACGCCCAAACCTGTCTGCGTCTCCTTCACAAACATACGAGGTATCCGCACTAACTTTTACAGCGTAGAATCATTCCTTCAAACTAACTCACCTGATATCTTAGATCTATGTGAAACTAACCTTGAACCTTCTATCCCCTCTTCTGAGTTTTCCGTTCCTGGTTACCTTCCCCTCTTCAGGAAGGACTCCAATGTCCATATGCATGGGCTTGGTGTTTATGTCAGCGAACACCTCCCTCTAGATAGGGTGACATCTCTTGAATATCTGGATCATTCTTTCATGTGCTTCCGTCTCTCACTTCTAAGCTCGGTTAGCTATCTCTTCTTCCTCTACCGCTCTCCTTCCTCCTCTGACTGTTCGATACTTGATAGCATCTCTAACAATATCGACAAGGCCATTTCTTCTCATCCATCTGCCCATATATTTGTGTTTGGTGACTTTAACGTCCACCACATCAAGTGGCTGGAAAAATCTGTCACCGAACTTGCTGGTGTCCACACCATGAATTTTTCAATCACCCAAACTCTTACGCAAGTGGTGGACTTCCCCACGTGTTTCTCCAATAACCCTAACGGAAGGGACTCACTACTAGACTTCTGCTTCACTTTCATCCCAGACTCTTGCACTGCCAGGCAGCTCTGCCCTCTCGGAAACTCTGACCCCGCCGTAGTTTCCGTCAACATCTCATTCCACTCCCAGTCTACCCAAGAATCCCAGACCAGCAGAATATCCTACTGCTACTAAAGAGCAGACTGGGATTCTTTCAGAGACTTCTTGTGTGACGTCCCTTGGAACAACGTTTTTAGTCTTCCCTTCGAAGACTGTGCATCCGAGGTCTCCTCTTGGGTTAAAGCTAGCATCGATGCTCTCATCCCTGCCAGGAAATTTCAGCTTAAATCTCATTCGTCTCCCTGGTTCTCGCCCGCTTGCTCGGCCGCCACTGCCCACCGGAATCACTTCTTCCGGCTTTATCGTAGCCACGCGTCAGACCAAAACAGGCGCCTTTTCGCCTCAGCACGTAATAAGTGTAAAAAGATACTTAACGAAGCTAAGATGTTGGTTGCTGCCAGAATAAAGCAACGCATAGTATCCTGTAAGTTCGGCGCCAAAGACTACTGGCGACTCTGTAAAAGCGTGCTCAACAAGAGTAAGACCTCAATACCCACCCAATCAATGAATTTGAGGTCCTCATCTCCTCAGCAGACAAGGCTGAATGCTTTGCTCGCAGATTCTCGACCAGTTCGAGACTGGATTCGTCTGAAGTATCTACACCCGACTTCCCACCTAGAACTGAGGCTCAACTGAATTACATCCTCGCTGGTCTCTAACCTAATCTCAAAACTTGACCCTCATAAAGCGAGCGGAGGGGACGGAATCCTAATCATAGTCTTGAAGAAATATGCCCCTGAACTCTCCTCTGTCCTCTCTAAGCTCTACAACATCTGCCTATCTGCTTCCTGTTTTCCTGGCTGTTAGAAGTCTTCCTCTGTAGTTCATATATTTAAGAAAACTGGAGAACACTCGGACCCCGCAAATTATCGCCCTATCCGCCTTCTTCCGATCTTTGGCAAAGTGTTCGAAGCCATTGTCAACGCCGAGGTGGTCCAGCATCTCACAGCCCACAGGCTCCTCTCGGACAAAAATTATGCTTTCCGCTTCTTCAGGTCTACTGCTGATATGCTAACGACCATCACTGAGTATATATACCAGGCTCTCGACAAGAATGGCGAAGCCTGAACCGTTGCCTTGGATATCTCTAAAGCGTTTGACAGAGTGTGGCATGCTGGCCTTCTACGTAAAATGCGGATTTCTAGTATAACTGGACATTTGTTTCACCTAATCCAGTCATTCCTCTCTAACCTCACATTGAAGGTGGTATTAAACAGACATGCCTCCCAAAACTACCATACGAACGCCTGTGTCCCTCAAGGCTCTATCCTAGGTCCTACTCTCTTTCTGATCTACATTAATGATCTCCCCGATGCCATATGATCCCAAGTAGGCATGTACGCTGATGATACCACAGTTTACTCTCGCCTCAATCAAAAATCTGGTGTGGGCGACAAAGCGAACCTCGCTACCTAGCTTGAAAAGGACCTCCAATCCGTAGTGGACTTGGGTAAGAAATGGTTCGTAAATTTTAATGCTTCTAAAACGATGCTGCTATCAATTAACCACCATAGACAACTGCACCTACCTCCCATTAGCATGTAACAGGCTTGCCTCCCAGAGAGTAAAACACTACGCCTCCTTGGCCTCACACTCTCAGTGGACCTCAAGTGGAATGACTACATCGAATCCATTGCTAAATCCTCTGGTATGAAAGTCGGTTCCCTGTGCAGGGCCCGGAAGTTTTTCCCGTCTAAATCTATCCTGCACAGATATAAATCTACCATCCGCCCGTGTATTGAATACTGCTGCCACATCTGGTCGGGGGCCCCTGCTATTCTTCTCGGAGTTCTTGACAAAATACAACAGAGAATCTGTAATGTGATCGATACCGACTTGGCAGGCCAGCTGCAGTCACTCTCTCACCGGCGTGACGTGGCTTCCCTGTACCTCTTCTATAAATACTTTCACGGATTCTGCTCCGATGAACTTAGATCACTGGTGCCCCCTAGGTACGAATTTGCACGAGATACTATATTAGGAACTAGGTCCCACACTTTTACAGTGTCAAAGATAAGATGTAACCGCAATTTCTACTCCAAAACCTTTTTTCTCGCACTTCCTGCCTGTGGAATTCCCTTCCACATACTTGTTTCCCTGACAGCTACAATCTCCAGGAGTTTAAATGTAAGGTCAATAGACACCTTCTAACACACTAACTCGCATCCATTCTCTCAAACACTCTTCCCATCTCCCTAACCTTCATCCTCCGTATCCTTACCCGTCTATCACCCTCCTTCTGACATTTCCTATATCTAACCACTCTTTCTCATCACTTTCCCCTATGTAACCCCCTGTGCAATAGTGGCAGTGGAATACCTTGCTCGGGGTGAAATGATTAAAAAAAAAACTATATATATATATATATATATATTAATTCAGATACTTTAATCCAAGCGGAAAAAGCAGGAAGGTAAATTCCAAAAACCCGATCCTAATTAATATTAAAAATGTTATTTTAATATTAAAAAATGATACAGGAAGAGAGCTCCATGTAATAAAATATTACAGAGGAAATATAAATTAAAAGGATTTTTCTGTTGCTGAGGTGATGTGTTATCCCCCGTGGGGATTTTCATATCGAAATGATCATCCAACATCACTGAATTAATCCTTTTTTTAATTTATATATATATATATATATATATATATATATATATATATATATATATATACTGCTAGCTATACTGCTATGAAAATAGAATGGGTCCTTTGTTAACACTGCACAATAACATGTGCATCAAATGATCTGTTCTGGTGTCCAGTTTTTGTGCTCTCTTCCCCATGCTAGTTTCTTCTTCTTATTGACTGGCCGAAGCAAAGTCTTCCTGGCTGCCTTGTAAAATTTTGAAAAATAATAATAACAAAAGAACCACTCTAGTTTCATTTAGAATTATTCACTTGACAATAAATACTAAAAATAGCATGAATAAATCATCTTTATAATAATTATGGCCGGTCAAGACTACAAATAAACTGCAAGAAAACCGAGTCATCAGCAAAAAGGACAGCCCCAAATCCCAAATACCGGTGTGGGATATTAAAATCAAGCAGGTACAATAATTTAAATACCTGGAAAGTGTTCTAACAGAAGACGAAAGTGCGACACAGAGATCCGATGGCGAAGGAAGCGTTCTAGAAATTGAGTAAAGTATTATGAAACAGGACAATTTCGCTAGAAACAAAGAAGAGAGTACTGGATTGCTATGTGATGTCAGGTCTTCAACACGGCAGTGAATGCTGGACAGTATCATCGAAGATGAAGGAAAAACTTGAAGCAACTGAAATGTGATTCTACAGAAAGAAGCTGTGAATATCATGGACCGAGCATGTGAGCAATGAGGAGGTTTTGGAAAGGATGGAAACGAAAAGGAAATTAATGTTGAGCATCAGGAAGAGACAGCTAAAGTTCCTGGGATATGCAACCTGATAGAGGGGAGAAGAGACAGGGGAAAGCAGCGGATAAAATCTGATCAGGTGGATGACGGAACGAGGGTGGTGTGGTGTAACAAGTGAAAGCGTGTAACAGGAGAAAGCCACCAGGGATAGGAAGATGTGGAAGGCCATTACCGCTTACGTCTTGAAAGGACAAGTCACATGGAAGAAGAAGAAGAAGAATAAGAAGAAGAAGAAGAAGAAGAAGAAGTGTATAAATATACATATATATATATATACTAGCAGCATAGCCCGGCGTTGCTCGGGTGTAATGAAAGCTTTAAAACTAATCCATGGTCCTGGAGCTCAGACTCTTTGGACGTTGGCACGAAAGACTAAAAAGCAATAGTTGCTTCCAGTTAAAGCGAAACCGTAGACTGAAAGAAAAATCAATGGATGTCAAATTTTGATTTCCTGCTATCGATATCAAATAAGTTTGTTTCGTCATGTTTTGAAGGCTAAATAAGTCCTCTGAGTAAATGGTATGATGGCTGAGACTAAGAACTACAATTATACCTACTTAGAGCCAAACCCGAAGCAAAAACTAAAATAAAGGGGCTGAAAAAATACAGGCATACAGGCAGATAAACAGACACACACACAAACATCTTGCTTTATATATATATATATATATATATATATATATATATATATATATATATATATATATATAATCGATTTTCGGCACTATTGTAAGAACTACAACCTTGAAACCTCTGAATATCGTTTCTTATGTCTTTGTCTATGAGTATATCAAATTTGATTAAAATCGGACTACTCCTTCTAAAACTCGATTTTATATATATATATATGGTGCATGAGTTTTGTTTGTTTTTTTATTTTGTCGACTGCACAGTACAGTAGAGTCAGTTAACCATCGTCTTTGAGAATAAATGCACCATGACACAATTCAGTCCAATAGAAATTTGGAAATTAAATTCTTTACTGCCTGGCATTCGTGCCGGAACATTTTAGAGTGTTTGGATGTCAATCAGAGAGCATGGTAGAGGAATTAGAAAGCGTTGGATAATATATCCAGTCAACATCATGATGTTTAGAGTTATGGCGACGTTATGTCTCCAATCCCCTTCTAACAAGGCCTGAGACTCAACACGATGAGGTAGATCTGCCCTGAGCCAAGAGTGTGTGTGCTAGAAAACCCTATGCCAGATAACATGACTCTGCACCGTGTCACACAAACATGATTACCCGATCATTGCTGTCAGACAATTTATGCGACTACATCGCCTCTAACATCTGGCACCCTAACTCTCCAGACATCGCTGTCCTTATGTGTGGAGGGTAGTTGAGCGAGAAACCAACAAAATTCTTTGTAATACTAAGTAATATAAACTGAAGGCAAGGATTAAGGCAGCATTCACCAATTTAAACAAGGAGACCGTCCAGAAAAGATGCAGGGGATTCCAAAGTCTTCTGGATGACGTGATTAAAGCCAATGGCGATTTTATTGAACAAATTTAGTATTTCAAGATATTTTTGTGTAATTTTGTTTAATGTATCTATTTAAATGAGATGTCAGTGTCATTTTAATTTCTTTGTTTTATTTCTTTTCTTTTCTTCAGAACTGTGGGGTGATTATCATAAGGCCAGACAGCGCTATGCCTCTTTCTACGGATCTCTTTGCCATTTGCTTATGTCTGAGATATCTCAGATATAACTGTAGCATTTCATCTTTTTTTTTTTTTTTTTTTGTCAGAATACACGAGTACAGGAGCATTGGTCTATGAAAATGGATTTAGGAATTGGTTTAACGGTTTCAGCCTGGGATCAAATCACGATAAACCCACCGCTTCTTTTCGATCAATTAGGCCAGTACTTAGATGCTGGACACCATCGGAACACCGATTAGATTTACTATTACGACAGGTGTAAATAGGTGTGTTATTATATTAAGATTGTGCCCACCTATAGTAAAACACGGGGCACCTCAAAATAGTGTAATGGTTAGCAAGCTTGTTTCGCTAGAATCTTTTACAACTGAGTAGTGATTTTGATCCTCACTTGGTACCCCATACTTTCGGCCTTGTGCCACATCTAAGCTACGCCTAGAAAATCAACGCATTCGATACCGAAACCTGATTCACTAACAAATGATAGATTACAGTCATAGTTATTCCTATAGCAGAATAATTGATTCCGAACAGATTCCTCGATCAAATTTTCACTCCCATGGCTTTGCTTAACCAGCGCTAAGGGTTAGTTTGTTTGTTTTTTTTTTTGTTTTTTTGTTTTTTTGTTTTTTTGTTTGTTTTTTTTTGTTTTTTTGTTTTTTTTTGGGGGGGGGGTATTGTTTTTTGTTTTTTTTTGGTTTTGTTTTTTTTCAAGCTTTTCCCAATCGTTTTATAAGCTGGGATTTTTCATCAGTTTGATATGATCAAAAAGTCATCTGCTTTACAAATCAACTTAAGCTAGATTCTAACACGGGGCTCATAGTCAGAAGTATAACGCTTCGGTCATAGTTTTAATCATTCTTGGGTACCTGTTGGACAGTTAACAGGCATTTAATGAAAATAAATTTGTTGAGCCTACCTAATAACTGTCGGAATAATTCACTTAAAGCCGGGGTTTTCAAACTGTGGTCCGCGGACCACAGGGGTTGGCAAGGATAAGATTAGGGGGTCCGTGGATTAACTCATCACGTGAAATTATTAGCACCAATATCGCCAAGAATCGACAATTTGTGTAAAGCCAAACAAGCATATACTTCTCACTATGTGTGTTTTAAAAAATCCTGTGTGTAATTGACAATAAAACTATTTGTAAAGTACTATTACTGTTTTCATTTACACGAAATTTTAATTTTTAAATAAAACAAAATTTAATTTTGTTACATTTTACATCAGCATGCAATATTCATTTATTTTATTTGAACACTTATGTCTAAAGTAAGCTTAAAACCAGTTTTTACTACGTTAATGCAAAACTATAAGCTACTTTTAGTAAAAAGTTATGTGTAAATTTCATAAGCGTTTGTAGTGCGTCCCTAGACTAAAACTCGTAATATAAAGAAAGGGGTCCGTAAGTCAAAAAGTTTGAAAACCCCTGACTTAAAGCAATAGAATTGTTATAAAAAATTTGAAAAATACTCAGTATAAACATATAAATACACATTATTTGTGTTTCATCAAAACCATCAGTCAGTTAAGTGCCATATGTGATACACGCTTGGGCGATCATGTCTCGAAAGAGACATGACTGACTGGGTAGAAGATTATCCAGCAGTAGGTTGCCATTGCTTTCTGCGGTAGACTGGTTGCTAGCCAAAGCTATAGAACCCAATCTGTCCTGTTATTTAACCCATAACTGGAAGGAATAGATGGATTAATACCTTTCCCAAGGGTATTTGCGCGTAAGTGAATGCAATGAATTCAGCTGGAATTCGAACTCGGCTCCCCGATTTCTCGTTCCGAGCCGATATCCAATGCACTACAACGCACATCCATCAAAACCATATGACTCATAAAATACTACGAACCGAAAATTTGTAATTAAATGTAATCCTATATTCGGCCGGTCATTTGATCGTGGTGTTGGGAGTTGATAATGCTCTGCGTGAGAGTATACGAAATAACACTCCCCCAGTAGACGAGACACCTTGGCCTGGAACCTTGTTGTCGGGTGTTCGTTCCAGATGGGCTGCGTCAGACTGAATATCGTCATTGTCGTTGTGGTTTTTGTTCGTTAATATAATGACGAACAAAGGACAAACAGGGAAGATCACCGATTTGTACTGTTAATAAAGTTTGCTTTATTTCGTATCTGATAGCTGTTTGGTACCACGGGAGTTATATGAGATTAGTTAATCAGATAGGTGGGTTGTAGATAAAGAACCGCTCCCAGAGTGGAGATGTGATGTCGGCATTAGCACCTCTGATATTGCAAGTTTTCTTCGCTTTGCGAATATTCCCTTTAATTTCCTTCTTATCTCCTTTAAAACTGCCCACTCTTTGTCATTTAGTTTGAAAATTAGTACGAGAGATAAATTGAAGAAATCTTCTCTTCTAAAAATGGGAGGAACAGAAACGTGGTGAAAGAATTTAAGAAGAATGATTTTTAACAACATTTTCCTATGTTCTCTTTGGTTCCTAACGATGTGAAATTACGAGGATCCCTTTTCAGATTCAATAATAAAAAACGCTGAAACACAAAATAAGTAAATGAAAACAAAAAGAAAGCAGACTATGAAGAAGAAATAACTAATCCAACAGATGTTGCATCTAACGTATGAAATATATATCGAAATTTAAACATAATAACGTATGAAATTATAATGTATGAAATAACTATCGAAATGTAAATTGTATAACGTAAGAAATTATAGCGTATGAACTTTATATTGGAATATGAAAATTATAACGTATGAAATATATATTAAAATATGAAAATTATAACGTATGAAATATATATTGAAATATGAAAATTATAACGTATAAAATATATATTGAAATGTGAAAATAATAACATATAAAATTATAATTTATGAAATATATATTGAAATGTAAATTATATAACGTAAGAAATTGTAATGTATGAAATATATGTCGAAATGTGAAAATTATAACGTATCAAATTATAACGTATAAAATATATATTGAAATGTGAAAATTATAACATATGAACTTATGATGTATGAAATATATATCGAAATATGAACATTATAACGTATTAAATATACTTCGAAATGTAAAAACTGTAACGTATACAATGATAACGTATGAAATATATATTGAAATGTAAAAATTATGACGTTTGAAATTATATATTTATTTCAAACGTTATATATATATATATATATATATATATATATATATATTATAACGTTTGAAATAAATATCAAAATGTAAAAATTATAATGTATGAAATTATGACAAAAGAAATATATATCGAAATGTATAAAATTATAACGTATGAAATTATAATGTATGAAATATCTATCGAAATGCAAAAGTTATAATTTATGAAATTACCAGCAGTATAGCCCGGCGTTGCTCGGGTGTAATGAAAGCTTTAAAACTAATCCAAGATCCTGGAGCTTAGGCTCAGCCTAAGGAATATTTGTGTGAAGTTTAGTGAGAATCGGATAAAAATTGTGGATTAGTGTAAAGGACATACAAACAGATAAACAGACACAAACACAAACATCTTGCCTTATATATATATATATATATATATATATATATATATATATATATATATATATATATATATTCTAAACATATTCTATTAAATATAAGAGACAATGAATGTCTATTATGTTTAATCATGAGCCGTTCTAAACGTCGTATTTTTGCTTTAATTCAGTTGAAAATAAAGACAAAAATTCTCCAACATTTGGATAATTATTTATTGGTTTTCTTCTAAGCTTTCGGCTCACATGAGCCATCTTCAGAGAGGTAGTTTAAACTGAAATATTATAAAATCCACCATCACCGACGATATTATTTTGTGTTGACATAAAACTCCGCTTGGCAACGGCAATAGTTACCAAAAATAATAAACGCAGTTCTTAAGTTTGCGATGCGGTTTTATGACGTCACACCGCGGGATAGCGCGAAATGACACAAAACCATGTAGTCAAATGCAATGTAATATGTTATTTCCTGTTTTAAAGTTGATTTTATTGAGTGTTGGTTGTTTTGATTTGATGTACATGGCCTCCAATATCTGCAGGTTCCACTTACTGTGTGTATGAGTAAGGATCACCGTATTGTTGAGCAAAATCTATCTGATATTACCTACATGTTTATGTTTTTCAGAGAAATGTTGTTTAATAGTACTCTGATCAACCACGCTCTCCCGTAGACTTACATGTCATCTTTCTGATCAGAGTACTATTAAACAACATTTCTCTGAAAAACATAAACATGTAGGTAATATCTGACAGATTTTGCTCAACAATACGGTGATCCTTACTCATACACACAGTAAGAAGAACCTGCAGATATTGGAGGCCATGTACATCAAATCAAAACAACCAACACTCAATAAAATCAACTTTAAAACAGGAAATAACATATTACATTGCATTTGACTACATGGTTTTGTTGTCATTTCGCGCTATCCCGCGGTGTGACGTCATAAAACCGCATCGCAAACTTAAGAACTGCGTTTATTATTTTTGGTAACTATTGCCGTTGCCAAGCGGAGTTTTATGTCAACACAAAATAAAATCGTCGGTGATGGTAGATTTTATAATATTTCAGTTTAAACTACCTCTCTGAAGATGGCTCATGTGAGCCGAAAGCTTAGAAGAAAACCAATAAATAATTATCCAAATGTTGGAGAATTTTTGTCTTTATTTTCAACTGAATTAAAGCAAAAATACGACGTTTAGAACGGCTCATGATTAAACATAATAGACATTCATTGTCTCTTATATTTAATAGAATATGTTTAGAAAATTACTTGCTGCCTCGATATACTAAATATATATATATATATATATATATATATATATATATATATATATATATATATATATTGTTGATTTTCTGCACTATTGTAAGAACTGCAACCTTGAAACTTCTTAATATCGTTTCTTATGTCTTTGTCTATGAGTGTATCAAATTTGATTAAAATCGGATCACTCCTTCTATAACCCGATTTTTTCGATTATCAATTTTCGATGTTTATCGGGGGTACCTCGACACAAAACCTAGCTAAGAACACTCGCAGACGCTTATCGTACAACTGTGTAAATTTTCAAGAAGATTATAAAAATATATCCTCGGTCATTTTACTCTAAAAATGAATTGTTGGTCATTTTAATTTAAAAATATATTGTTGGTCACTTTACTATAAAAATGTATGGCTGGTCATTTTACTATACAAATGTATTACTGGTCTTTTTACTATAAAAATGTATTATTGGTCATTTTACTATAAAAATGTATTATTGGTCATTTTACTATAAAAATGTATTATTGGTCATTTTACTATGAAAATGTATTGTTGGTCATTTTACTATAAAATGTATTGTAAGTCATTTTACTATAAAAATGTATTGCTACTCATTTTACTATAAAAATGTATTGCTACTCATTTTAATAAACAAATGTATTGCTTGTCAGTTTACTATAAAAATATATTGTTAATCATTTAAATATAAAAATGTATTGCTGGTCATTTTACTATAAACATGTATTATTGGTCATTTTACTATAAAAATATATTGCTGGTCATTTTACTATAAAATTTATTGTTGGTCATTTTACTAAACAAATGTATTGCTGATCATTTTACTATACAAATGTATTGTTGGTCATTTTACTATAAAAATTTATTGTTAGTCATTTTACTACAAAAATATATTGTTGGTCATTTTACTATAAAAAAGTATTGCTGTTCATTTTACTATAACAATGTACTGTTAGTCATTTAAATATAATAATGTATTGCTGTTCGTTTTACTATGAAAATGAATTGTTGGTCATTTTAGTATAAAGATGTATTATTGGTCATTTTACTATACAAATGCATTGCTGATCATTTTACTATACAAATATATTGTTGGTCATTTTATTATAAAAGTATATTGTCGGTCATTTTACTATAAAAATATAATGTTAGTCATTTTACTATAAAAATATAATGTTAGTCATTTTACTATAAAAATATATAGTTGGTCATTTTACGACAAAGATGTATTGCTGTTCATTTTACTATAAAAATGTATTGCCGGTCATTTTACGATAAAATGTATTATTGGTCATTTTACTATAAAAATGTATTGTAAGCCATTTTGCTATAAAAATGTATTGTTGGTCATTTTGGTATAAAAGCATATTGTTGGACATTTTACTATAAAACATATTATTGGTGATTCTAGACAAAACCGTATTCTTGGTAATTATATATATATAAATATTGCTGGTATTTTACTATGAATATGTACTTTTATTCTTTCCAAAATTTCCTAAAGTTCAAAAGTAAGTCCTAGGAGGGAATTTATAAACAAGTGCCACCATAGAGCGGATTTTAACTTCTAATTTTTAATTTTTCAATTCTAAATTTTTCTATAATTTTTTTAATATTTAAAAAAAAAAATTTTTTATTTTAATTTTAATTTTTTTTCTATTTTTTTTTTTTTTTTTATGTATATGTGTTTGTGTGTGGATGTGCATATTTGTATATATATGTATGTATATGTATATATGTATTTATGTATGTGGGCTATATGTAATTTTGAAAAAAAATTTTTAGCTATTTAAATGCTCCTTTTCATAATATTCATTAATATGTATGTGTGTGAGTGCATATGGAATATGTATATATATATATATATATGTGTGTGTGTGTGTGTGTGTGTGTGTGTGTGTATGTGTGCATGTATGTGTACACATGTATATTATGTGTATATGAATTTTTTGTATATAGGTGTGTACACACATATATATGTGTGTATGCGCATTTATATGTATATAAGTGTGTAATAAATTGAATGTATGTGTGTGTATGTGTATGTATATATGTATTCTTATTCGTAGAATTGTGTGTGTATATATATGTATGTATGTGTGTACTTCTATAGGTATGTATATAATAATTGTAATTAATTTTTTTTTTTTATTTATTTTTTTTTTTTTTTACCTAGTGTTGTCTTTATTTAGTTTAATTTCAAATGACCTAATTTTTTTTTAAATAATTTTATTTTAAATCCTATATCTTTTTATTCCCTTTTATCAATAATTATGCCTTTTTAAGTAAAGGCCTTTTTCTAATACTTCAACGTTTTGGGGAAATTAGGTTTTTGAATTTGTCCAGCGTCTGTAATATTTAAAAAAATTTTTTTCTTTAGTTTCTTTCTTTTTCCCTCCCTTCCTTCTTTTATCTCTCTTACCACCTTTTTTCCGTGTTGCTTAAACTGACGTCGATTTAACACGGCTGTCTGTTAATTTTTAGTTACATTCTCCCTTTTTTTTTGCGAACCCAGACGATGTCATTTTTTTCCTTTTTCCTTTTTTTTTTTCCTTTTCTTATTTATTTGATTTTATTCTATCTTTTTCTTTTTCTTTTTCGTTTTCTTTTTCTTTTTCTTTCCCTTTATTTTTATTTTTATTTTATTTTATTTTATTATTTATTTTTTAATTTCTTTGCAATCTATTTAAAAAGGAAAAGTAGACTAATTTTTCTCCAGTTTCTGAAAGGTTTTTTCTGTTGCTGAGGTGATGTGTCGTCCCCCGTGGAGATCTTCATATCGAAATGGCCATTCAACATCTTTGAATTAATCCTTTTTTAATATATATTTGCTCTGTAATATTTTATTACATGGAGCTCTCTTCCTGTATCATTTTTTAATATTAAAATAAATTTTTAATATTAATTAGGATCGGGTTTTTTGGAATTTACCTTCCTGCTTTTTTCCCTTGGATTGAAGTATCTGAATTAATATATATATATATGGAAACCCTGTATATTAAACCATACAATAGAGTCTCTGACAACTAATGAGGGAAGGGTTTGGAAATTTTTCTAAAGTCAATGAGCTGGAAAGGTTAAGTTAGTAGAGCGTAACTCATTAAAAATATACTGTATCTTCTAATTAAGTATTAACTGTTATCTTGTTAACGTCTTCAATAATTGCTAAAAACCCCATAGGAGATACACATATGCACAACACAATTTTTGTTAAATAATAGGGAGGGTCGAATTTCAATTCATTGGAGGTCATGCTTGAAAATTTCATCGAATTTAAAAGATCCATTCCATCAAGAGACAGCAGCCCACACTACTCAATTCTTTCAAATTAGTTTTTTTAAAAAAGCCACATTAAATCTGAAAATAAACCCGCTAAACTTAAGGCTCTTAAGCTGCAGCCAATACTAGCCAATATATAAATCTTGGACAGTATATATATATATATATATATATATATATATATATATATATATTCTTCATTTGTAAACAAGTTATTACGCGACCTAGGTTTCTACCATGCGGTATCTTCAGGCGATTTAAAATAACTGATTTTATCATTTTTTTAAGAATGATCACTTAACGGTGTTTTTTTGTTTTTGTTTTTTGTTTTTTGTTTTTTTTGGGGGTTTTTTTTTTTTTGAAAACTCACTTAACAGGGTGTTTTGAATGCGCAATTTTCAAAATTAAAATAAATTACAGAGTTTTTATCCATGGTTGTATGACCCTACTCAGTAATTTATGGTATGGTTACACTAAGTTATAATTGCTATTCTTTCATTTAGTAATTCATCTTTGTTTGGGAATAACATAAAAGTTAACTTTTCTTCCTGGCACAGTCTACATATTTTGCCACAGATGTAAGAAATGAAGACTATTCAAATGTTCTACAGTATAATTGTATTGAACACGTTTTAATACAACTGTGTATTGGTCTAATTTTATTATGACCAAAGACTAAGTAATTAAATGATCAATATATATATATAATATTGTCTATATTATTCAATGAAACCTGCATTAATGAAAAAATGCTGCCAAAATACACACAATTTAAATTACATGATCCAGCAGCCCAACACACCATCACCACCTTGAAATATAAATGGAGCCTTGTGAAAAGGCAAATTGAAATAGCGAAAGAAAATCTTGACACATTATACAAGAACAAACATGACCTCTACAACAAACTGAAAGATATAACTACCTCAAACCAACTAGAAGAAATACTAGATGAAAACATCCTAAAAAAACTCATAAATACTAATACCACAACACCACTATTTTGTCACTGTCTTCGGCCATCCGCCACGGTAGGGATGGACTTATATTTTCAATTCAATTCAAAATCACTGCAAAATCTGAAGTTGAACACCGTGCTAAAATTGTCAAAAAACTTAATTCACTATACAATGGCACGATCACTCTTCCCAAAAAATTTGATAAATTCATAAATCTTATCAGACGGTATGAACGGATCCTACACAAAATTAATAGACAAAACTTGTCTATATTATTCAATGAAACCTGTATTAATGAAAAAATGCTGCCAAAATACACACAATACATATATATATATATATATATATATATATATATATATATATATGAGAAATTGTAGGAGGATTTGAAATATTTAGTAAGTAATTCATCGACTTTTATTAGACTTCAACATAATGGCTCGTAAAGTTCAATGCTTCTAAAACGAAGCTGCTATCAACTAACCACCATAGACAATCGCATCTACCTCCCATTAGCATGGAACAGGCTTGCTTCACAGAGAGTAAAACACTACGCCTCCTTGGCCTCACACTCTCGGCGGACCTCAAATGGAATGACTATATCGAATCCATTGCCAAATCCGCCGCTATGAAAGTCAGTTCTCTGTGCAGGGCCCGAAAGTTTTTCTCGTCTAAATCTATCCTGCACGTATATAAATCTACCATCCGCCCGTGTATTGAATACTGCTGCCACATTTGGTCGGGTGCCCCTGCTACTCTCCTCGGGCTTCTTGACAAAATACAACGGAGAATCCGTAACGTGATCGATACTGACTTGGCAGACCGGCTGCAACCACTCTCCCACCGGCGTGATCTGGCTTCCCTGTGCCTCTTCTATAAATACTTTCACGGCTTCTGCTCCGATGATACTAGATTAGCAACTAGGTCCCACACTTTTACAGTAAAATAAATAAGATGTAACCGTAACTTCTACTCTAACAGCTTCTTTTCTCGCGCTTCCCGCCTGTGGAATTCCCTTCCACATGTCTGCTTTTCCGACAGCTACAATCTCCAGGAGTTTAAATGTAAGGTCAATAGACACCTCCTATCACACTTGCACCTATTCTCTCAACACTCTCACCATCTACCCAACCCTCATTCTTGGTATCCTTACCCGCCTATCACCCTCCTTCTAACATTTCCTATATCTAACCATCCTTTCTCACCACTTTCCCCTCTATGTAACCCCTGCACAATAGTGGCAGTGAAATGTCTTGCTCGGGGTGAAACGATTATTAAAAAAAAAAAAAAAGATACCTCTGCTCGGTTTTTGATAACTAACTTTTAAACTGAATTTTTAAAAATAAAAAAGTTTTCTTAATTTTTTTTTTAGTTTTAATTAAAAGCTAAATATTTAAATTTACTATTTCCAGTAAGCAAAATATTCTGGTGTATTTCAAACAAATTATATTGATTAAAATACAAAATATTTACATTGTTTTTTAGTTTTTCAATTTTTCGGACATTTTTGAGCGATCGACACATTTGTAAACGAAACTTAACTCTCGGGTTTAAACATCTTGCAAAAATAAAATATACATCTGGGACACATTATTTTTTAAAAATTAGCAAATTTAGTGTTAAATTAATCTGAATTACACAAATATTACTTCTTTATAGCATGAAATTTAGAATAAAACCATTTTTTAAACACAGAGTTGACCTTTCTAACCTTTCCACCGTAATTGAAATATGTTGACAGATGCGAGATAAGATAAGCGTATAGCGATCACAAGTGATATACTTGTACAAATTTTTTTCCGGTAATGGGAAAAAACTCTGAAACACATGATCTTCTAATGTACACATAGAAATTACCATACAAAAAAACAACTTCAAATGCACAAAGAAAAAAATGAAAATTATTTTGAAAATACGATGATAGCTAGATCATTTGTATCATAATTTTCAATTTTCGATTAGTAAATATAGTCTTCGCTTTATAACATACCAGCCTAACGTCTACAAGACTTGGGAATATTTTTTTAAATATTTTTTAAGCTTTATAAACTATTATAATTCAAAAAAACAAAAATGAAAACAATTCTTTTAAAATTTCATTATCAATCGAAAATTATTTTTCTCCAGACTATAATGTCTGACATATTATTTATTAAAGCAATTAAAAGCTTATCTAATTAAATAATGTCATAGTTTTATTGCATTTTTTCATTTTACTATTCGGAGCAGATTTTTGGTAAAAGGGGCGAAATGGTTTTAAATTATAATGCATAATTTACATTCCCCACTGAGTCCTGCGTTTAACTAATAAAATCATTTTTGCCTACAGAATTAAATTTCTTAAAATTTCATGAATTTATGTGGAGAAGAGGTAACAGATGTAAAAAAAAATGTATATTTGTAGCAATATTCTTAAAAAATGATGATTTTAAAAATAATTTTAACTATTTGTGAATAAGTCCTGAAAGTTTCATTAAAATCCGACAATTATTTGATTTTTGCAAGAATTTCGAAATTAATATGTTTGTAACCGGAAAAAAGCGAATTATATAATATTACGTTTTCCATTGTAAACTCTCGTAAGTATTTGCCTCTCCGCTAAAGAAAATAAAAACAAGTTTTTTTTACTAAAGTTTCGAATGTTTTACAAAGGATTAGAAAATTTTGAAAAATAATTAAAAATACTTTGATCTTTCCTCTTAATAATAACATAAACGCTTACCTTTTTTTTCTTTTTTCTTTTAATTGGAGTAGATAGACCAAACTATCGCCCGGTTTCACACTCCACCCACGTCTATTGAACAGGTGTAGAGGCTCATCCCTTGTTCCCTGATTAGAATGTGGTTTCCGGCTTTCTCTTTTCCAATCTTTTCACTTTTCCTTTTTCTTTTTTTCTTTTTTTCAATTGGAGTAGATAGACTAAACTATCGCCCGGTTCACACTTCACCTACGTCTATTGAACAGGTGTAGAGGCTCATCCCTCGTTCCTTGTTTAGGTTGTGGTTTCCAGCTTTCTCTTTTCCAATCTATTCACTCTTACGTAGCTCCCTGCACATCAGTGGCGTTACCGCCTTGCTCGGGGCGATATGATTAAAAAAAAACAAAAAAAAAACATTTTGATGGAAAAATTCGTTTTTATATTAATTTTGGGGCCTTTTTCTTCATACTATGCCGTTTTTGGGGGGGGGGTTGTATTTTTTTTTTTGTTTTTTGGGATTTTCAGCGATTAAATGAAAGTACCTAGTGTTGATTTGTGATACTGTTTAACACCAAGGTTGTTGTTTGTTCAGTAGTTTTACTGATGAAATGCACTTTGCCAATCAGGATTTTTTTTTATCGTAAAGTGCTCAATATCAGGGTGGAGAAAACCAGCTTTGACGAGAGGCAACATCATAACAAGTGTACTGACGAAACTTCAAAGTCGGCATGAACCTGCTCAGTTAAAGTCTAAACTATCGCCCGGTTCAGACTCCACCCACGTCTATTGAACAGGTGAAGAGGCTCCTCCCTTGTTTCCTGTTTAGGTTATGGTTTCCGGTTTTTCTCTTTTCCAATCTTTTCACTCTCACGTAAACCCCTGCGCATCAGTGGCATTTTCGACTTGCTTGGGGTGATATGATTAAAAAAAAAAGTGACAGATGCTTTGTGCTTATATATATACATGGTGGCCCAGAATTAATGACTTCTTTCATGAAATTCTGCAATATTTTACAAAATTTAAACAATTGTATGTTTTATAATTAGGATACATTACAAAGACATTTATAAATCTCCCGTCGAAACATGAATTGAAAATTTCCAACACGTGCTCCGTCTGACTCGCTCAAAGTTTCAAATCTATCCTTAACGTTGCAAAACACATTTTGAAGCATTTCAAGAGTTATCTCATGCGCTGCTGACTGAATGTGTTCATTAAGCTGAATTAAATTAGTGATCTATATATATATATATATATATATATATATATTATTTTAATTCAGATACTTCAGTCCAAGGGAAAAAAGCAGGAAGGTAAATTCCAAAAAACCCGATCCCAATCAATATTAAAAATTTATTTTAATATTAAAAAATGATACAGGAAGAGAGCTCCATGTAATAAAATATTACAGAGCAACCTTTTTTAATATATATATATATATATATATATATATATATATATATATATATATATATATATATATTAAAAGTGATTATGATAAAAACCTTTTATGTCTCTCCACAAAAGCTTTCATATTTTAATATGTACTTCGAATTGTACTTCGTCAGGCGATGTTTGGTTGCTCTACTTTGTATTCAGCACTTTTATAAAAAGTCAATGATACGAACTGGATTTTTACTTCATTTGTTCTTACCCTTATATATATATATATATATATATATATATATATATATATATATAGAGAGAGAGAGAGAGAGAGAGAGAGAGAATAAGTAAAGAACAGAAAGAAAAATTATCTTTAATCTAACACGTTTCGCTTTAACAAGTTTTGTCAGTTTTTTCAAGACGAATGATGTTTTTAAAAATTATTTTTTAAAAAATCAATAATTTTTTTTAATTTTTTTTATTATTTTTGCTTTTTTTTAAATTATTTTTTATTATTTTTGGATGTGTGTGTGTGTGTGTGTGTGTGTGTGTGTGTGTGTGTGTGTGTGTGTGTGTGTTAAGGCAGCAATTTTTTTTTAGATATGTCAGATTAAATAAATTGCAAACATTGTTTCTGCTTATTTTTTCATAAAATCCGTTTATACTCAAGGATAATCTTTCGCGTATTATAATAAAAAGATGTAAGAAATGAACTGTAACTTTGACAGATGATTTTATTATTCATTTCTCGATGTTCCCAAGTACTTTTAATCTTCTTCCAAGATCATCTTCAGCGATGTGAGTTGTGGTTACAAAAAATAACCGCAAAACTGTGTTGCTAAAAATTACTGTAATTTTTCTTCTTGCTTCAAATATAACGATTGACAAATTGCTTAGCGTTCACAAGGACGTAAAAATTATCCAAAATGGAATTTTTTTATGTTGTAAAAACCACAACTCACACCCATGAAGATGATCTCGGAAGGAGATTGAAAATACTTGGAAGCATCAAAAGATTAATAATAAAATCATCTGTACAGCTCATTTTATTACATCGTTCAGTTATAATGAATTTCTGTAATGAATTTGAACACTCTCACTACTGGCGTATGAATACATGTACATCACACGCGAATACATGTATATCACACTGCCTCCTTCAACCGAGCGCTCATAGCTCAGAAGTAGAATCGTCGACTGACGCCACTTCGGTAGGGTTTCAATTCTGGGTAAGAAGCAATCGGATGTCTGACCGTAATAATGAGCTGTGATACAGCGAAACAGATCTGTCTGCGGATTACTATATATATATATATATATATATTGTCTTGTTACTCTAAACGTTAGTGAGTACACATATTCCTGTTTCTTTTTCTTCAGCAGTGAAATTTATAGGAAAATTAATCTAGTGCCTATAGATTCGGAGAATTGCCAACAAGATTGATGCTTGAAATACAAGAAAAAGAGGTTCGATTCCTTTTGTAAAGCACAATTTTTCATTGGGAAAACTGTATCGTGAAAAATAAAGCCAGTTAAAATAAGGAATGGTCAATTTTTCTGGCCCTGGAAAAATAGACAAGCAGGCTTATTTTGACGGTAAATACAAATAGTGTTTTAGTATTAAGAATCTTCTCTATTATAATAAAACGTTGCATATATATATATATATATATATATATATATATATATATATATATATATATATACAGTGTATCGAGACAGGAGATAATTTTTTAAACATATACTGTTAAATATAAGAGACAATGAATGTGTATTGTGAGGAAGCAACTGATAATCCGGTTCAGTTCATTCACTTTTACTACTTTTACTACCAGTTATTAAACTTTACTTCTGCGTGTTTGCTCTTTAACAGTGCCTTATTTTATTCTTCTGCAGTTATTATGTCGCTAAGTATTCAAGAAATATATATATATATATATATATATATATATATATATATATATATATATATTATAATAAAGAGGATATATAAGTATATATATATATCCTCTTTGTTATAATAAAGACCGTTGTATATATATATATGTGTGTGTGTGTGTGTGTGTGTGTGTGTGTGTGGTCCTCCGCAGACAGATCTGTTACGCTGTATCACAGCTCATCAGTACGGTTAGACATCTGATTGCTTCTAGCCAGGATTGAAACCCGACCGAATTGGCATCTGCCCCTGAGATCTGGACGCTCGGTAGAAGAAGGCGGACTTTTAGCGTGTTATATACAATGTAATTTACGACAGTAGCTGAGAGTGTTCAAATTCATTACTGAATGAACGATGCGTAGATGTTTGAGTAGCTACTGTTTTCTCAAAGTCTACTATTCTTCCACAGTGCCCAATCAGGGTGTGAGAGCGTAAATAGTCATACCATCTGTCACTCTTGCGGTCTATAACCTGTGAGGAAATACCTAATAATCCTCTAAAATATTTTGCCGACATTTTTAATGGTAGGGGCACAATGTCATATTATATTTGAGATCGTCAGCGCAGTGATTGTGTAAGCTGTATACGCAAGATTGAACATAGATTCTGTAGTCTGTAACTGCCGTTTTCAGGGGTGTGTACCAGAAGAACAATAAAAATATTTACCGACAAAATAGCCTGGTGTTCTATTTTACCGAGATCGGTAAATTAAGCTTAGAAATAGGTGTGTCTGTTTTACCGACACCGGCAAAATAAGCTTTGTTTATTTTACCAAGAACGGTATGTTACGGGGATGCATTTATATATAAAAAATAATATTAACCCTCTAGGGCCATTCGTATCATATTTGATAAAGTATGAAAACAAGCCTTGAAAGAAATATTTTCCTGAAAAAATTTTTAAGAGAAATATTTTATAAATTTCAAATGAAAGCAGTACTGACTGCTCTGTCAATGAATACCAAATGTTTCCTTACAGGGAAATACCAAATGTTTCCTTATAGGGAAATACTGTATCAAATATGATACGAATGGCCCTAGAGGGTTAATAATGTCTAAAAAAGGTTAAAAGTTATAGTAAAGGATTCTACTGAGTCCTACTTGTTATTACAAAAAGGTTTTAATTCATGAAGTAGTCGTAAAAATAGGGAAATTAGGAATAGAACGTTTTAGAAGATCCTAGAATATTCGAGAAAAATCTAAAGAATTGGAGCTGATTCTATAAATATGCAAATTAAGTGTTAGCTCCCATAAAAATATATTCTTGGAAGTGAGTAGTCATTTGTTAAAAGGGTGTGCTGACATTGTCAACTCCGGCCCGATTCGGGATTTGTATATCCAACTAAAAGAATCTCTACTAGAAGTTGCCGACCAAATAAAACCTGATAGAGAACCTCATGGAACTAAATGGGTAAATAGAAATTTTTTACTCTTTCATTGACCAAACTAATAATTATTCTTTATATACACATTTGAGGATTTCCAAAAAGTATAGCACCTAAACTACTTCGCTAGCTTAACTGGGTAAAGATACTTGACACCTTCATTCCTCTTCGTAATACTTACCCGTCACTCTGCCAGTAGCAAACTGTTTTCTATTTGAATGCAAGAATTCTATATTTGTAAATATTTTATTTGGTGTTTTTTTGTAAATTAAATATTTGTCTGTGATTAAGCTCTGAGTTTGGGTCAATCATTTTTTTCTTTTGTTACAACTTAACACGTAACTGGTAAAACAAACTTAAAAGACTGTCTGTTTTACCTAGTACGTTCTTCTTAAAAAGCGGCCAACATCTTCTATGTGTCATGTCCCTACAGGACAGGAGATCGTGACTTTCCAAGTCTCCCTATCCGTGGTAGCTCTTAGTACGATTTCTTATGTTACCCAACCCAAACCCCGCACTGCCGTCTACCTGCTGAGGTCCTTCAAATATGTCATCCGCTGCTTTCCCCTGTCTCTCTTTCCCTCTATCTGACCTGTGAGTACATGATTTTCCAAGCTTTTCTTTCTCATTACATTTCCCAAGAACTTCAGCTGTCTCTTCCTGATGCTCAGTATTAATTTCCTTTTCGTTTCCATCCTTTCTAAAACCCCATCATTGCTCACATACTCAATCCATGATATTCTCAGCATCCTTCTGTAGAACCACGTTTCAGTTGCTACAAGTTTTTCCTTCATCTTTGATGATATTGTCCAGCATTCAATGCCATATTGAAGGACAGGCAACATATAGCAATCTAGAACTCTTTTCTTTGTTTCTAGCGAAATTTTCCTGTCTCTTAATACTCTGCTCAGCTTCTGGAATGCTTTCTTTGCCATGCCAATTTGCCTTCGGATCTCAGTGTCGCACTTTCCTTCTTCTGTTAGAACACTTCCCAAGTACTTAAATTTTTGTACTTGCTTGATTTTAGTAAGCCCAACCTGTAATTGGCATTTTGATTTCCTCCATTTGCTGATGACCATCCCAAAAAACAAAAAAAAAATTAGAAGAGGAGAAGAAAAAAAAATTTTGATGTGTGGCTTTTTGTATTTTGTGGTCTTAATTAGAATTTCAACATATCAGCGAATCGTTTAATGAAACCAAGTGGTCACATGCTGGCAATAAGCCTCCACCACCATCCTTAAGAGTGTCTCTTACAATCTCTGATTAGGCGTTGTACCGACTGAGAAAAAACACACATATATATATATATATATATTTGTGTGTGTATATGTGTGTGTTCCACTGGTTGAGAAGTGACAGCTTCCCCCTCAAATCATGTAAATGACGTTTGTAAAGAACTTAGGGGCTGAGCGAAGTGGGTGGGGTATTTAGTGATGGCAAGATGAAAACTCCGCCTTACGATACGCTGGCTTCATTTAGAAGATAATTGATCGCAATTATTGAAAAGGTGGGCGGGTGCCAACTCACTTACGTCCATACGTCTCGGATAGAGAGATTATGCTTTTATGTACCTACCTTAGCAGAAAAGTCTTGCAGTCTAGTTCGCTGGCATCCAGTCCTAACGTGGTACGTGTTTTCAAAATTTAGACACGTTTATCCTAAATGGACCCCCGAAGGACCCGCATTCTTAATAATAAAAAAAATATTCCCTCCAGAATAGTCAGTCAGTTAAGTGTCTTACGTGATACACGATTGGGCGATCATGTTTCAATGAAATATGTTGGAAAATGTCCAGATTTTCATTTTTAAATTTATATGTATATTGAAAATGTTGATTTGTGGTAATAAGTCCATGACTTTATCATAAATTTAAACAACGTATTTACAATATCAATACGTACATTTTTCAAGTAGGCTTATATAAATAGTAATAGGGAAATTAACCGTTTTATAGACAGGAAACATTCGACATTCATTGACCAAATATTTACCGGTACTGTCGGCTGAAATTTATACAATCTTGGCAGATCTGTGTGACCGGCACTCCCACTGTAATTTTTTAGCTTTTCATTTTTTTTTTTTTTTTCATATTTTTTTTTTTTTTTTTTCAATCATTTCACCCCGAGCAAGGCGGAAACGCCACTGATGTGCAGGGGGTTACATAAATGTAAAAAGATTAATTAGAAAAGAGTGAGGAGTACAAGCTAGTTAGAAAGGAACAATAGAAAGCTGAGAAAGAAGGTGCGATGACAGATACATAGGAGGAGAGAAAGGGAAGGTTATACAGGGGAGGGGAGAGAGCTAGAGGCCAGTGGTTAGTAGATGAGTATTAACTTTGCATTTAAATTTCTGGAGGTTGTAGCCGTCAGGAAAGCAAGAATACGGGAGTGAGTTCCACATGCGGGAAGTGCGAGAGAGGAAGCTGCAGGAGTAGAATTGTCGTCTGCATTTGGCTAACCTGACTGTGAATGGGTGGGACCCAGTTGCCAGTCTGGTTGCACGGGTAAACACCTGTTGAGGAGGCATCAGTGACTTAAGCTCATCCGAGCAGAAGCCATGAAAATATTTATAGAAGAGACAGAGGGAGGCCACATTTCGACGATGGGAAAGTGGCTGCAGTCGAGTCGCCAGATCAGTACCTATCACATTACAGACTCTCCTTTGGAGCTTGTCAAGAACACTGAGGAGAACGGCAGGGGCACCTGACCATAAATGGCAGCAGTACTCCATGCACGGACGGATGGTTGACTTGTATATATGCAGGATGGATTCAGGTGGAAAAAAACATCCTGGATCGACATACTCTTTTCAGTGCATTCTTATCGATTAGACCCTAAACTTTCAGATTAGCAAAAAAATTTGGAAAAAATTCAATATTTAAAGATTTTTAGGGGATGGCCAGTTTTTCATACACCGTTCTAGTAAATCGATCCCCCAAAACGGTGTTTTTCATTAATTTCCTACAAGTTTTTGAAATAAAATGCGAGTGTCTCCAATATGGGGGAATCGATTTACTAGAACGTTGTATGAGAAACTGAGCACCCCCTAAAAATCTTTAAATATTTAATTTTTTTCCAAATTCTTTTTGCTAATCTGAAAGTTTAGGGTCTAATCGATAAGAATGGATTAAAAATATTAAAAACAAATGAAAAGCAAAAACATTACAGATGGGGGTTACCGGTCATACAGATTTGCCAAAATCTTTTCTTTAAAATAATTTTTAGTAAAATAGGATTCTGAATTTCTGTTATTAGTCTTTCTAATAGTAAAAGGGCTTTCCATAAAAACCTTTTTATTTAAATCGTAAAGTTATATCATTTTTCCTCTACGAGTCGTATATATCATCCATTTTTGTTACCGCTGTTGAAAGCATTCAAATAATTTGTTTTTCTTTTCAAATTCTTTTAATTTCTTTACAATCGCAAAGATAAAATTGAATTTATTTGAGATTTTTATTCTTAAGTCATTTTTTAATTTGCGTCCAAAGTTACAACGATTCTTTTTATCAATGCTTTAATACGCTTTGAGGGAAAGAAGTCTTGCGTCAGTATAATGTACAAAACTTATAAATTCTCTTGTCATTTCTAAGCAGATAAATTATAGAAAATATCGATATAAAGATTCAGATAACAGAAGACTTCATTAAACTTTGTATTTTCTACGTAATTCCTAAATCCGTAAAATGTTCGTTACTTTAAAAAAATTTACTATTTTTATAAGAAAAAAATTTAGGTTTTTAGTCGGCCAATGATGGGAGCTAGTTGCAATGAGACGTTCTACAGAAATGCACCTCTCCTACAAATAATCTCTCTGTTTTTCTTTCTTTCACTCTCTCTCTCTCTATATATATATATAGCGATTTATTAAGCATAGCTTAGATGTGGCACAAAGCCGAGAGTGTAGGGCACCTAGTGAGGATTGAATTCAGTAGTAATTGCACTCGTTAGGATCCTAGCTATAGTCAAATAGCGGCACCCCCACAAAAAATCAACAGTGCATTTTTATAATTACCAACATAAAACAACTGGAATTCGAACTCGGCTCTCCGAGTTCGAATTCCAGTTGAATTCCTTGCATTCACTTACACGCAAATACTCCTGGGAAAGGTATTAATCTTCCTTCCAGTTATGGGGTTAAATAACAGGACAGATTGGGTTCTATAGCCTTGGTCGGCAACCAGTCTACCGCAGAAAGCAATGGCAACCTACTGCGGGATAATCTTCTGCCCAATCAGTCATGTCTCTTTCGAGACATGATCGCCCAAGCTTGTATCACTTATGGCACTTAACTGACTGACTGAAAATGACAATTAATACAATACTACAAAAAAGTATAACAATATATTTTTATAATAAAATTAACTACAACACATTTTCGTAATGAAATTACCAGTAATATCTTTTTTAAATAATTACCAACAATTAACTTTTTCATCCATTAACAGTATATCTAAAAACATATCCTTATTCTGAATATATAAAATTATGTACGAAATATCTGTAGTTGAAAGCATAAAATATTAAGAAATATCTGTAGTTGAAAGCATAAAATATTAAGAAATATCTGTAGTTGAAAGCATAAAATATTAAGAAATATCTGTAGTTGAAAGCATAAAATATCGTACAAAATATTTAGATTTTAGTATTAAATAACGCTAAACTAAATCAACCAACCAAACTAGTGAGTTCTCCAAAATAAGCGAGCTTATCTTATTGCGTTGTGCGTTGTGGTACAGTGAATATCGGCTCGGAACTAGAAACCGGGGACCCGAGTTCGAATTCCAGTTGAATCCATTGTATTCACTTACGCACAAATACCCTTGGGAAAGGTATTAATCCGTCTCTTCCTTCCAGAAATGGGTTAAATAACAGGACAGATTGGGTTCTATAGCCTTGATCGGCAACCAGTCTACCGCAGAAAGCAATGGCAACCTACTGCGGGATAATCTTCTGCCCAATCAGTCATGTCTCTTTCGAGACATGATCGCCCAAGCGTGTATCGCGTATAGCACTTAACTGACTGATCTTATTGCCAGAACTCTTCCTTGAGTGACCCTTGGGTCTTTTATTGGGCAAAACATAGTAAAAAGAAAAATAATGATAGACAGAACGGATTAGTTTACTTTATTCTAACGATTTGTTTTACTAAACCTTGATCAAGTTATTCGACTCATTTTTTACTCATAGCTAAAGGGGGAAGAGATATATTATTAAGTAGTAATTTGAGGGGAATCGGTTTATTACTTCATAATAATATAAAACTGATCCCTTACTTTATGCAGAGTAGAAGCCTTAATCATGTTTTCACCTATTATATTCTGTCAACCAGTTAAGCATTTTATTTCAAAAACTTGTAGGAAATTAATGAAAATATATATTACTACTTAATAATATATACATCTCTTCCCCCTTTAGCTATGAGTAAAAAAAAACAGGACAGATTTGGGTTCTATAGCCTTGGCTGGCAACTAATCATTTCATTAAGGCAAGGACTAAAGATTCTTTGGTATTCTTCTTTTAGTGATCTAAAACTTAGGGGGTTATGCTCGCATCACGTTGAAACAGCGGTTCTCATACGATCACCAAAGTTAAGCAACGTTGATCCTGGTGACCGATTACAAATACCAGATTCTGTAAACTTGTGTGCTCTAATGGATAATGGCCCGGAATAGTTAATGGAAGAACCGAGCTCCAATTCCAGTTGGGTTCGTCATATTCACTTACGCACTAATACTCTTGAAAAAGGTATGAATTCATTTCTCCTTCCCCAGTTATAGCGTAATTAATAAGACTTGTGTCACTAAATCAGTCTCTTTAAAAAAATTTTAAGAAATCTAGAAATATTTTTTGGCTTTCTACCCTGCAAATTCCAGTTGAATTCCTTGCATTCCCTTACGCACAAATACCCTTGGGAAAGGTATGAATCCCTCTCTTCTCCTTCCAGCTACGGGTAAATATCAGGACAGACTTGGTCTTGCAGATTTGCATGGCAACTGGTCGAGAAGAAAAAATTCTGAATTTTGAATATCCTATCCAACCGCAAAAATATTTACTCTTAAATGAATACAAAATATAAATACTCCAAAGACACGAGTTTTTAATTATTCTTTTATTCCAGAATAAACAATAAGCTTTCAGGAAGTTCTCCAGTTACGACAGTCCCTGCTACGACACAATCTTCGGATTTATGCCGTTCGGGATATACCATATGGGATTAAATATATATATATTATTGTATATAGATGCATTTTTAATGGCATTGGTTTGTTTCCCTTTTTTAGGTACCCCTTGTAAATATATGGTATTGTGGTGTGTGAAGGATTAGGAGGTGATGGATAGGTTCTTGTGGTGAATGTACAAATTGTTCATGAGTGATAGGGTCGTGATAGTGTTTAGCTAGGTGTAGGATAGTTAATGAATACCACCCTCTATCCACCCGCTTTTCGGCCTTGTGCAATAATTTTTGTATTTTACAGAAATAAATACTGTACACCATATGGGATTGTTGTACATTCGCTCTCTTTCGTCTGTGGTAACTTATTGCCCTTAATTGTGGCTCCCAAGTGCAGTCTAACCTCTTCTGATGGTGTTGCTTCGAAGAAAAAGATAGACATCAACATGGAAGTTAAATTAGACATTGTTAAACATTCTGAGAAACAGCTACGAAGATTGGCCAACTGTTTGGCATAAGGCGTTCGACTAGGGCTTAAAACATATGTGTGTGTGCGTGTATACATATTAAATTCCCCCTATCTAAATTTATTTATAAATGGAACTTTGTCTGTGTGTGTGTGTGTGTGTGTGTCCGTTACCTATAGACTCCGAAACGGTTGAACCGTTTTCTTGAAAATTTACACAGTTGTACTATAAGCGTCTGCGAGTGTTCTTAGCTAGGTTTTGTGTCGAGGTACCTCCGATAAATATCGAAAATCGATAATCGAAAAAATCGGGTTATACAAGGAGTGGTCCGATTTTAATCAAATTTGATACACTCATAGACAAAGACATAAGAAACGATATTCAGAAGTTTCAGGGTTGCAGTTCTTACAATAGTGCAGAAAATCGATAATATATATATAAAAGGCAAGATGTTTGTGTGTGTGTCTGTTTATTTGCCTGTATGTCTGTATTTTTTCAGCCCTTTTATTTTAGTTTTTGCTTCGGGTTTGGCTCTAAGTCGGTATAATTGTAGTTCTTAGTCTCAGCCATGATACCATTTACTCAGAGGACTTATTTAGCCTTCAAAATTCAGTTTACGACGAAAAAACTTATTTGATATCCATACCAGGAAATCAAAATTTGACTTACATCCATTTATTTTTCTTTCAGTCTTCGGTTTCGCTTTAACTGGAAACAACTATTGCTTTTTAGTCTTTCGTGCCAACGTCCAAAGAGTCTGAGCTCCAGGATCATGGATTAGTTTTAAAGCTTTCATTACACCAGAGCAACGCCGGGCTATACTGCTAGTAAGAGATAAGGACATCTTCTTGTTAAACTATAAGTGTGTGGATTCCCGATAAAATAACAAATTTATTACTGTTTCCGAGTACTGTAAGAGAGTAAAAATCTACGGAGTCCCAAATGCATCAATGGCAATAAATATACCAGTAGATTCAATGGTCGGTTCCTTGTACCGATCCAGTAAGTACCTGACACCTCCTGCTTTCCTCTACTTTTACAAGAGCCAGATAAGGTAAAAATGAAGTACTGTTATTATTTTAGGGCGGAAGCTATCCAGACCTCACTCTCCAGCTTTGATAGTTCAAAAGCGTCTCTGAGCCCTGGTGAGTGACGAATAATTCTCCATCCTCTCTCCCACAGGTGAGATGTGGCAAGCTTCTCTCTACTCTTTTGCTACTTCCACGGAAAGTTCTCGGACGAACTACATTCCCTGGTTCCATCAATTCAAACCTTCACAGTAAGGACTCGTTATGCCACTTACATAGTAGCGAACCTTTTCTCTGAGGAACCGACTCCCAAGAAGATGTTTCCCCAATCACTAAAATCTTAGCCTGTTCAAGGCAAAGGCTAACCGTTATTTTCCTCTCCTGTTCGCACAATATATATATATATATATATATATATATATATATATATATATTTTTTTTTTTTTTTTTTTTTTTTTTTTTTGAGGGGTAAACATTTAAAAATATTTAAAATGGATTTAAATATTTGTTCAAAGAGATTGAAAAGGAAGCAATCGACTTGTGAACATTTGATCACATTAATACGGTTAATGCTGGACATATAAACTACTACTTAACGTAACCCTCTACCTCGAGTGACTCCGGGCCTTGTACAGGATGAAAAATACTGTAAATATATATTATAAAATTGCAGAAGAAATTTAATGCCCGAAAGAAACACATAATGAGTGGAATCCGTCGGTCTGAAGAGACCCCATGGATCTGTGCTCAAAAAGTTATCCAATAGCTAATGAGGGCGGTGGAGCATCTGTTAAAGCTGTACAGGACCACATGGGAGTGACAGTCTTGATTGCAATTAATACGTGTGAAGACACTGACCGTGTTGTTTTCCTTCCGTCGAGCACGCTTCTTCCCAACGGCAAGCCTCCGTTTCCCCTAGCCTCACTCAAGCCCTCTGTGTAAATTGCGTCTCCAGCGCCAACGATCGTTTCCCTCCTCTCCATGACCCGGCCCATTGACCTCAAGTCATTTTTTCCAACGGACTTGAAACATCTCTAGATTCTATTATAAACTATACAGGCCAGTGCTTTTTAAAACAATATGGCTTCAAAACTATAAAATTTAATTAAATATGGCTTCAAAAATTCGTTTCTTAAACGAAGAAGAAACTAGAAGCAAAATATGTGGTTTTATCAGAGAAAGAGTATTTAATGAACGGAGTATGTAAGTAACGAGGAAGTTTTAAGATCGGAGAGCCGAGTTCGAATTCCAATTAAATTCCTTGCATTCACTTACGCGCAAATACACTTGGGAAAGTTATTAATCCATCTCCTCACTCCAGTTATGGGTTAAATAATAAGACAAATTGGGTTCTATAGCCTTGGCTGGCAAATGTCTCTTTCGAGACATGATCGCCTAAGGATGTATCGCGTACGGTACTTAACTGACTGACTGAATATAACAGGTGAAAACATGATTAAGGCTTCTACTCGGCATAAAGTAAGGGATCAGTTTTATATTGCCATAAAGTAATAAACTGATCCCCCACAAATTACTACGTAATAATATAATGCATCTCTTCCCCCTTTAGCTATGAATAAAAAAAACAGGACAGATTGGGTTCTATAGCCTTGGCTGGCAACCAATCTACCGCAGAAAACAATGACCATCTACTGCGGGATAATCTTCTCCCCAGTCTCTTTCGAGATATGATCGCCCAAGCGTGTATCGCGTATGGCACTTAACTGATAACCAGAAAAGCCGGCAGATATTTCTAACACATCTCAAACTGGCCATGCAATATCATCCCTAGAAAGTCTCTTCATTTTTCTTTCCTCTGACTTTCTCTTGAATTCTTCCTTCCCAATGACACCCTCTGAACAAATAACCAAACTTTTAACTCTATTCTTTCTGTATATATATATATATATATATATATATATATATATATATATATATATACTATTTTCAACCATGCGATTTCTCTTTATCCATTAGACTTACAGAAGGACAGATTACATATATATATATATATATATATATATATATATATATACTGTCTGATACTATATAAGACAGTATATATTATATATATATATAATCTGTCCTTCTGTAAGTCTAATGGATAAAGAGAAATCGCATGGTTGAAAAACATACTGGCTTTTATCAAGGTTTGAACATCGACCGCTTACGCTAGGAAAAAGTGTACACCTACTACATCTACTATGCGAGCCATTACTCCTAATATCAAGTGACCTTTTTAATGCTGTTTTTTTTTTTTGGTTCATGAACACATCGAAAGTAGTTCAACCAAACAATTGCGATTTTTGTCACAAAGTGCTTGATAAAACCGGAACTTTAAACCAAGGACGTTATATATATATATATATAATTTTAAATACGCTTCTTACTTAAAATATTGCATTGAAAATTTATTTTTAGCTGCAATATTCTAAGTAAAAAATATCTTATTTTTTATTTTACTAAAATATCTTGTCCTTCCCTTTTTTTTTTTTTTTTTAATATCACCCTGAGCAAGGCGGTAACGCCACTGATGTGCAGGGGGCTACAAAGAGAAAAAGCGTAGGAGATTGAAGAGAAAGACGAACCAGTTAGAAAGGAGCAAGAGAAGGATGGGAATACAGGCGTTATGACAGTTGCAAAGGTGGAGTGAAAGGAAAGGATATACAGGGCGGTGTGGAAAGAACTAGGGTCAAGTAGTTAAGAGATGAGTATTGACCTTGCATTTAAATTCCTGGATGTTGTAGCCGTCAGGAAAGCAAGAATAAGGAAGCGACTTTTCCAGTTTTAATAACTTGTCCTGTTCTTTTCCAGGTTTAATATAATCTTAAGAATATTACTTTTCATATGCGTATTTTCCCCATGTAATCCATGATTTTTCCAGGCATTGCTATTAACTTAATATAAATATATTGTTGAAAAATATTAAAAAGAAATTATATGCAATTAATTAAAAAAAACAAATTGATTATTTATAATTAATTTGGATAGTCAATTCTGATAAAATAATAAGAGACAAGCAAAGTTTGATTAACAACAAAAAGATAAAGGATATCAAAATTAAAGTGTTGAAAACCGCATGCAAAAATATTAAACAAAAAAAAACTATAAAGAATAAGATTTATTATTAGAAGTGTTAGTCACTTATGTACTTAGTCTCCCCTTTCGGACTTCACATATTTTGATGTAACTTTTTTTCCTACTGAACCAAAATTCAATTTTTTTTTTCAAAATGTAGCTAAGGAGGTGTTCTATGTAACTGCTGCGGTTTATATATATATATATATATATATATATATATATATATATATAACTTATCGCTATAGTCGTTTCGGAAAACCCTCCGAGTATATACGCGGAAGGAAAAAATAAAGAAAGAGCTAAGCACGTGAACATCAGTCAAAGTACGTAGCCCAAAGAAAAAACCCGAGACGAGTAATCCCTGAAGATCCAGTTAGGTGAAACCTAGGTAGGTTTGTTTGCTCTTTAGGCTATATATATATATATATATATATATATATATATATATTGGCGTGACCAACAGATAACTTGCCAAAAGACCAATAAATACTTTGACAGAAATAAAATAATTGCAAACTAAAAAAAAAAGAAAAAATCTACCTAAGCAATAAATTTAAGTGCACTGTACTTCAGAATTGCATTTGAGGTTATTCAATTATCGGCGTTTGAAAAAAAAGTTAATCACTTCTGTGATTAACTTTTTTCAAACATTATTCAAGAAACGGTTTTTAGCTTTTTATAAGCTTAATTTGTGTATTTAAACACATTGTAATTACAATCACCATTACAAAAAGAAGACAATGCAAATAGATAATGAGAAACACTGAAATTTAAAAGAGAGAAATGTTACCTTAGATTCGCAGAAATATTGTTGTACATTTATCACCACGAAAAACAAAACGCATGAAAAATATGGACACGCAAATTTTCATTTTTAAAAATAGATAGGTTTGCCTATCGTCCGATTCATACTTCTCAGTCTTTTGAACAGGTATATCCCTTGTTTCCTGTTTAGAATTGGGCTGCCGGTTCCTTCTAAAATTTACTTCAATTCTATACTCCTAACATCTCTGCTTAAACTCTTAAGTTTTATTCACACTATTTATTTTGTATAAAATACAAAATTGTGGCACAAGGCCGAAAAGGGGAGGGGGAGAGGTTGGTACTCACTGAACTATCCTATACCTAGCTAAACACTATCACGACCCATTCACTCATTACAATTTGCACAATCACCACAAGAACCCATCCATCAACTCCCAGTCCTTCATACACCACAATGCCACAAACTTACAAGGGGCACCTAAGAAAGTGGGGAAAATAACCCATGACAATAAAGATGTATTTGTATACAATATGAAATAAATGTACAATATATGTACAATAGTATTAAACTCTTAAGTTTTTTTCACTAATTAAATCTTGATATGTTCAAGTCCAGAATTAGCTATTTTTTCTGTTGGCCTTTCTTACACTGATAAAACCTACACAGTAACCCTCATAATATGACCTCTACATTGAGTGGACCTTGTATTGGGTGAACATTAGATTTTTTAAAAAAATATAACTCTACATTATGGACCTTGTATTGGGTGAACATTAGATTTAAAAAATATAACCCTACATTGAGTGGACCTTGTATTGGGTGAACATTAGATTTAAAAAATATATATATAAATCTCTGTACATTGAGTGGACCTTTGTATTGGGTGAACATTAGATTTTAAAAAATATAACCCCTTACATTGAGTGGACCTTGTATTGGGTGAACATTAGATTTAAAAAATATATATATAACCCTCTACATTGAGTGGACCTTTGTATTGGGTGAACATTAGATTTTTAAAAAATATAACCCTACAATGAGTGGACCTTGTATTGGGTGAACATTAGATTTAAAAAATATATATATAACCCTACATTGAGTGGACCTTGTATTGGGTGAACATTAGATTTTTTTTTAAATATAACCCTCTACAATGAGTGGACCTTGTATTGTGAACATTAGATTTTTTTAAAAAAAATATAACCCTCTACATTGAGTGGACCTTGTATTGGGTGAACATTAGATTTTAAAAAAATATAACCCTCTACATTGAGTGGACCTTGTATTGGGTGAACATTAGATTTAAAAAATATATATAACCCTCTACATTGAGTGGACCTTGTATTGGGTGAACATTAGATTTTTAAAAAAATATATAACCCTCTACAATGAGTGGACTCATTGGGTGAACATGATTTTAAAAAATATAAACTTCTACATTGAGTGGACCTTGTATTGGTGAACATTAGATTTTTAAAAATATAACCTCTACATTGAGTGGACCTTGTATTGGGTGAACATTAGATTTTAAAAATATAAACTTACATTGAGTGGACCTTGTATTGGGTGAACATTAGATTTAAAAAAATATATATATAACCCTCAAGAAAGGGACCTTAAATATTGGGTGAACATTAGATTTTTTTTTAAATATAACCCTACATTGAGTGGACCTTGTATTGGGTGAACATTAGATTTAAAAATATATATATAACCCTCACATTGAGTGACCTTTGTATTGTGAACATTAGATTTTTAAAAAAAATATAACCCTACAATGAGTGGACCTTGTATTGGGTGAACATTAGATTTAAAAATATATATAACCCTCTACATTGAGGGACTCTGTATTGGGTGAACATTAGATTTTTTTTTTTTAAATATAACCCTCTACAATGAGTGGACCTTGTATTGGGTGAACATTAGATTTTAAAAAAATATAACCCTCTACATTGAGTGGACTTGTATTGGGTGAACATTAGATTTTAAAAAAATATAACCCTCTACATTGAGTGGACCTTGTATTGGGTGAACATTAGATTTTTTAAAAAATATAACCCTACATTGAGTGGACCTGTATTGGGTGAACATTAGGATTTTTAAAAAATATAACCCTCTACATTGAGTGGACCTTGTATTGGGTAAACACAGATTTTAAAAAAAATATAAACTTCACAATGAGTGGACCTTGTATTGGGTGAACATTAGATTAGGTAAAATATATATATAACCCTACATTGAGTACCTTGTATTGGGTGAACATTAGATTTTTTTTTTAAAATATAACCCTCTACAATGAGTGGACCTGTATTATGAACATTAGATTTTTAAAAAAAATATAACCCTCTACATTGAGTGGACCTTGTATTGGGCAGAACATTAGATTTTAAAAAATATAACCCTCTACATTGAGTGACCTTGTATTGGGTGAACATTAGATTGTGTACATAACCTTCTTACATTGAGTGGACCTTGTATTGGGTGAAACATTAGATTTAAAAAAAAATATAACCCTCACAATGAGTGGACCTTGTATTGGGTGAACATTAGATTTTTTAAAAATATAACCCTACATTGAGTGGACTTGTATTGGGTGAACATTAGATTTTTTAAAAATATAACCCTCTACATTGAGTGGACCTTGTATTGTGAATAATAGATTTTAAAATAAAAAATAACCCTACATTGATGGACCTTTGCATAAGTAACATTAGATTTAAAAATATAACCCTCTACATTGAGTGGACCTTGTATTGGGTGAACATTAGATTTTAAAAAAATTAAAAAAAGCAAGATGTGAACAACTTTTAAGTACAGTGGAACCTGTTGTTTGCGACCACCCCTACTCCCATTAAAAACTGATCGCATACAGCAGGTGGTCGCTCATCAAAGAATCGTGACCTATCCTCTCCACGATCGTATATTTCACTCTCCAGAATGTGCATATTTTAGTATTTTACCATGTAATCTGGCAATAAATAAATGAGAACATAAGATGGTCTAACTTTGAAAAAAATTATTCGGCATAATTATTTTTTTAACATTAAAAACCTATTTACAACGGTTAACAAAAGAAATCAAAGTTATTTATTCACACTGTTGTAGGCTTAAAAAATCAGTTATTGCAGTTTGCGTTGTGCTTTTTTTTTGTTTTTTTTTTTTGTTTTTTGTTTTTTTTTGTAATGTGACCCCTTCGATTCTAATTGATGTTGGCACTTATTTCTTATAAAATAGGTACGTTGGAAAAGTTTGCCATGTATACGTTTTCAATTTTTTCTTAGAAGTGAGTGATAGTAAAAGAAAATCTGCGATAATATATAGAAAAATAAACAGAGATTCAAGAAAAAAATGACAACGATCAGAGTAGAGAGAGAGAGAGAGAGAGAGAGAGAGAGAGAGAAAGAAAGTGTGTGTGTGTGAGAGAGAGAGTAAAACGATTGAGAAAAAATAAAGATAATGAAAGAGATAAACATTGAAAATTTAAATTTTCACATAGATGTGATTTTTTTCTCCTACGCCCGAATTTATCCAAATTGGTAGGGAAACCGACAAATCTCTTGAACTTGTCAAATGTAATAAGTACATGTTAATACAACCGCCGTTTGACCACCGCCATTTCAACAAATAATAAAAATACAATAACAAAACAACGAAAAAGTATTTCTGGCTTAGATTAAAGGAAAATGAAATAGATTACTAACTTAAATTCTCCTAATTCAGAAGTTGGAACTGTTACTGCCAAAATGAATTTTTGTTAAAGTAATCGTTTGACCAGTGATTTTTATTCTTTCATGCTGGTCGGTGGTCGTGTTTTGGAAGAGGTCGCTCACTGGGGATAAATTAACATTAGCAAATCGTCCGTGCATGGAAAAACGGTCGTTAAAAGCAGGTGGTCGCTGACGACGGAGGTCGCATACACCAAGTTCCACTGTATGTTATCTACTTTAAAACAGAAAAAAATATATTAACTTCTTTCTCGTAAATAATCTATATACATTGAATAGTGCTAACACATCTGATCGGGTGTTTGTGCTATTCATCTCGGGCTTCTTGACAAAATCTAACGAAGATTTTCTAATGTAATTGATCCCGAGCTGGTTGCTCAACTCTAGGCACTGTCTCACCAACGTAATGTGGCTTCCCTCTGTCTCTTCTACAAGAAGAGACACGGCTTATTCTCCGATGAGCTTAGATCCGTGGTGCCCCTTCTGCATGAATTTAGTCGAGCTACTAGATTAGCGGTTAGGTCCCACCCTTTTACAGTGAAACCAATTAAATGTAACCGCAACTTCTACTAACTTCTTTGCTCGCACTTCTCACCTGTGAAATTCCCTTCTGTATACTTGCTTCCCTGATAACTACAATCTCCAAGAATTTAAATGCAAAGTTAATCGCCATCTCTTATCATCTTGACCCCCTGACACCCCTTGTATCATGTTCTTCTTTCTTTCCATTCCACTCTCATGCAGTCCTCTTCACACCCGTATTCTCGTCCTTTTCATACTCATTCTCTGACTCTCCTGTAACTTGTTCCTCTTTCTCGTCACTCACCTCTTATGTACCCCCACCAGTGGCAGTTCTGCCTTGCTTGGAGAAAAATGAATAGAGAAAACAATATACATATATAAAATCCTGTGACTTCCGCTAGTTCGTCCTTCATAGACCTCTAAAATCGCCATACAATGACCGATTGAAAAGGAGATCAAAATAGAGCAGCGTCTTCATTACCAGTCTCACCGGAGAGACCTATGAACATTTACGCAGATAAGGCGAGAAGCCTTTCATCTTCACCCCAAAAAATTCCACAATCCCCTACCTTCCAACTGACCCCTCTTACAAAAATCAAACCTCCTACCACTACTCCTTCTACCACTCCCACCCGTGCCAAGAAAAAGAAGTCGTCTCTCCTACAGGGGGAAGCACTAATGCACGTAGAGAAAAAAGGAACTTACCAAAGTCACAAAGTGAGGACCAGCCTCAGCTGTTATTCCCCTCCCCAAACTGGCCTTGTGCCACAACAATGTAATTCATTGTAAATAAAGCTAAGGGGATACAAAGAACAGTTGGTTTTACTAGGGGGGGGCGTAGCTTAGTACAATAATTTTTTTTAATTAAGTTTTTATTAAACAAAACATAGTTTGTGTTTTAATTTCGGAGTTATGTTTAACGGCATAGCATATCGACCTCTATGGGTCATTTAATGCCAAAAAGGTGGGGTTTTAAGGTATTTTTTTTTTTAATGTTTATAGTGAGAAGGTTGATTTAGTCAGATTTTAATTAAAGTTTTTTATTTTTATCTTTTTTTTTTATTTTAGAAAACTGAAAATGTCTTCTAGTTTTGTATTCAAAAATGTTTTGCTAGGAATATTTTTTTTCTCTTCAAAAACCTTATGGTAATAATTTTTCTTCAAAATGTATTGGTAATATTTTTCATTTAAAAATGTATATTTTTCCATAAAAGTTTATTTTTATGTATATATTTCTATAAAAGTGCATTTTTATACTTTCATAGTGTTTTAACCCTAGTTTGGGGGTTAACAATTTGCTCATACCTTGGACCCTAACAGGTGCTACCACTCCGGGTGGATGTGGGAACAACAGCAATTAAGAGGTGGTTCCATGCTCCTCACAATCTCCCAATTAGAGGATTGCTGCTGGATGCAGTTTACCGTCATGCCCAGGACCACATATTTTGTGAATCTCGACAAAAATACTAGCGCTAACTTCTTCTTCTTCTATGTGCCCTGTCCTTTCAGGACGTAGGCAATAATGGTTTTTCACGTCTCCCTATCCCTGGTGGCTCTTAGCACGCTTTTTCCTGTTACATCACGCAACCCTCGTTCCGTCATCCACCTGATCAGGTCCTTGAAATATGTTATCCGCTGCTTTCCCCTGTCTCTTTTTCTCTCTACCTGGCCTGTTAGTATCAGGTTCTCCAAGCCCTCCTTCCTCATTGCATGTCCCAGGAACTTCAGTTGTCTCTTTCTGATGCTAAGTATTAATTTCCTTTTCGTTTCCATCCTTTCCAAAACTTCATCATTGCTCACATGCTCGATCCATGATATTCGCAGCATTCTTCTGTAGAACCACATTTCAGTGCTTCAAGTTTTTCCTTCATCTTCGATGATATTGTCCAGCATTCACTGCCATATTGAAGACCTGACATTTCATAGCAATCCAGTACTCTCTTCTTTGTTTTTAGCGATATTGTCCTGTTTCTCAATACTTTACTCAACTTCTGGAATGCTTCCTTCGCCATGCCAATTCGCCTTCGGATCTCTGTGTCACACTTTCCGTCTTCTGTTAGAACACTTTCCAGGTATTTAAATTTTTGTACCTACTTGATTTTAGTATCCGCCACCTGTATATGGCATTTTGTGCTGTCCTTTTTGCTGATGACATGCATTCGGTTTTCTTGCAGTTTATTTGTAGTCCTTTCTTGTCACTCTCTTCAGCTACCTTCTGTAGGAGGTCTTGTAGTTTCCTTTCTGTGTCTGCTATCAGCACTGTATCTTCTGTGTACTTTAGGTTTAAATTGAATCCTGGCATAACTTTTAGGGTTCTCAGAATAGTCTCGCTGTACAAGTTGTATAAATCCGGTCAAAAGACACGTCCTTGTCTTACGCCCATTTCTATCTTTGTATATTTGCTGAATTCGTTACCTGTCCGTCAACAATACAAAATAGTTTGAAGATTTCAACTCTCATAATCGTGTTGCAAAAATATTCTAGTTTGTCAGAAGTCCAGACACTCAACTCCATCATGTGTTTGTATTGTGCCCAAGAGAAAATAACATCGACTGTTGGGTCGTATATTTAGGTATAGTCAATTCAAGAGATACTTTTTTTTATTTAGGAATAGGGATGGGTTGGTTCCTCTTTAAAGTCTTGTCATGATCTCTCATTTTGCCGATAAAATCCTGACCCCTGATCATTTCTTGTGGGGGAAAAAGAAAGAAATGGGAGGGTCTCAACCACTTTTACGTGTTCTTAAACTCCATGTTTACACGATAAATCGTGTCAGGTTGTCTATCTTAATTATGTTATATGTACGTGTGTAAGTACATTGCTGAACCAGGCTTCTTTTTCTTTTTTCTTTTTTAGTATTTATTAGTGTCATTTGATTCAAATATAGTTACTAACAAATGTGTGTGTGTGTGTGTGTGTGTGTGTGTGTGTGTGTGTGTGTGTGTGTGTGTGTGTGTGAGTAAAAAATCAGATACAAGTAGTAAACACTGATAATGGTACAAGTGAAAATTATATGGAAAAGTGAAAAGAATAGGATACTGAAATATACACTGTTGGCAAAACTTTTTTTAATATCTGCGGTGAAAATGACAAAAAACAGGCAAGTCGTCTCTTCTTCTTCTTCTTCTTCTTCTTCTTCTTCTTCTTCTTCTTCTTCTTCAACCCAAGACGGTCCACAAAAAAAAAAAAACGCGCTCCCTGGTTCTCAAAAAACGGCTTGCTTTATACCGTCGAGGACCGACCATAATTTGCACGCGACTGACGAGACAACGAGATTTCGCATTAATTGTCCGATACCGCCTTGCATAAACATGGGCGCCGCCATTTTTGTTCTTTTTACCACAGAGCAGCTGGATTTTACACTACGCACAAACTCATTAGTAATTCCGAAGTAAGCCGTTTTCACAATTTTCCCCACAACATCATATACAGAGTGTCCCTAAAGTATGAACACATAGTTAATCTTATTAACTAAACCCAAGCGTGTATCACATATGGCACTTAACTGACTGATCTCTAACTGAAAAAACAAAAAAACAAAAAGAAAACTTTCTTTTATTAACTATGACGGACTTTATCAACATAAATCTCAGGATTTTATTTTACAATTTGTATTTATTGATTGATCAGTTATTTTACGGCTTATCAACCTTTTACAGGTTATTTAAAGTCAAAAACAAAATTTTTAGAGTGTAAGAATTTTTGGAGATAACAATGATTACTACTAATTAACTTTTTCAAGTGTGTTTGCGCGTAAGTGAATACAACGAACCTAACAGGAATTAGAACTCTGTTCTCCGATTTCAACTGTGGAGCCGTTATCCATTAGATCAACCGCACATTCAAAGTTTACGGCACCTGGTATTCTCAAGAGTTCACCCATCTAGATATTGGCTCGACAATTCTTAGCTTTGGTAATCGTACGAGTGCTGGTGTATCAACGTTTTATCACCGTTAGCTCAATTTGCATTTATAAGCAAAAGTAAGGTTTAGGAAAGAATATATCGTTAACATTATTTACATTGTTTACACTGTCATCCTCATCGTTATTGCCATGCTTACGATGTTTCGGCCGTTGTACGCTCCGGCCTTCGTCAGGTGCTAGGAATTTCGAACCGAACCCTTTGTTACAATCACTAGGCCATGTGGCCTTAAGAATTGTAATAAAGGTTTCGGTTCGAAGTTTTGTAAAAAAAAAATGAAAGTTCTTACTTGAAGCTTTTAGTTGAGTTTTAATTCCAAGCTAATATTGTCAATAGTAAATCACATGGAATGTGAATGCTACACCCCAGTGTTAAAAAATAAAGAGTTCAGTTCGAAAGAACACAGTGGATATAGACGTTGGTTAGTTCCTGCGACTTGACCCAAAGATTTGCCAGTCCAATACCAGGCTACAGCAGTGGTGAACAAGTAACTTGCAGGGTTAGAGGGAGATAACTCATGACTTCCAATCGAGACATTACGCAAGGAATGGGAATTATATACACCAGTGAAGGGTTCGGTTCGAAATTCCAAGCACCTGAAGAAGGCCGAAATGTACAACGGCCGAAACGTCGTACAAACTGCAACAAAGATGAGGACAATAGTCCGAAGAATGTAAATACATTAAATAACTACTAGAAAAATCCACCAACCAACACGAAAGAACTCTTTTATGATATTAATCCATATAATATTCTACAGTTTTTTAAAATTATAGTCCAAATTATTATAACTTCAATAATGATGCAACCTAAAACACACATAGCACCGACTTCAGTAATTATGTCCACACAAACGTATATATACAAAGCTGGGTATCATCTACCATGTATCCAATTGTGAAGGCAGAATAACATATATTTTTATTATTTCTAAGCTCTTAAGAAAATTAACTCCCTCATGCGCATAGAAGGGGAAGATAACGGATCAAGATTGTAGTGATCGTTGTAACATTTTCTTGGGAGTTTGTTCCATAGGGCAGTGATTCGCGGACGAAAAAGTTTAAGTAGAACCTAATCTCGTCGATGGAATATGAAGAGCGTGTGGTTGGTTTGCAACTATGTAAGGAGCATAGCGGGTCCTAGCTGCGACGAACAAACAAATGGCAACAAAGATACCATTTGAACACCCTGTAACCCCTCGACTACCAGCTCTGTCCTTTTCCACTCTGTGACCGTTGTTAACCAAAAACCCCTCCAAACTCTAACTCAGGGTCTTCGCCATTTGGAAAAACAATGTCGCTGACGTGACGTAGAGTCACGTCCAAACACACATTTTCCTCAGGGGAAATGAAGTGTTTAAATCCAAACACTGAAACAAACATATGATTGTAGGGAAGAGGATATATATAGAAGAAATTATGCACATGTTCTAAAACATAATTTATAATAAATATTCACTGCTCTATACATCATATATCGAGCACTGTTTTAAATTAATGTTTTGAACGGAAAATTTTTTTCTTTTTTCTCTCCTCATTCTATACTCACTCGGATATATATATATTATAATTTAGAACATGTACAAGCTACTACAAAATTGTACAATTTTGTAGTAGAACATGTACAAACTATAAACTACTACAAAATTGTACAATTTTGTAGTAGTTTATAGTTTGTACATGTTCTAAAGTATAATTTATAGTAAATATTCATGGCTCTATTTTTATATTGAGCGCTGTTTTAGATTAACGTTTTGAAAGTTGCAATTATTTTCTTCGTTCCTTTGGCGTGTGTTTACATTGTATATAACACGCTAAAGTCCGCCTTTTTCACCGAGCGCCCATATCTCAGAGGTAGAATCGTCTACTTATGTCAATTCGGTCGAGTTTCAATCCTGGCTAGAAGCAATCCGTACTGACCGTACTGATGAGCTGTGATACAGCGTAACAGATCTGTCTGCAGATGACTATATATATATATATATTATAACTTTAATCCAAAAGGAAAAGCAGGTAGGTAAATCCCAAAAACCCAATCCTAATTAATATTAATTACATTAATATCAAAACTGATCAAGGTGAAGGGCTCAATGCAATTTATATTCAAATTAGAGAGCCAATTATAAAATAAAACAAATTCCTATGTTTAAATTCGCTGAATGGCGATTTCTACGAGAAATTTCGCGTGTCATCAGCAACAAATTTTTTATTTCAAAAAGCCAAATAACAAAATGAACAAAGATATTTTATCGGCGGAAGTTAAAAAAATTTTCATCACGGAAAATTAAAGGGGTGGGATTAATAAAAAAGCAGACAAAAATCTACGTGTATTTTTATTTTTAGATTTTTTGAAAATCCCTACTCCTTAACTGAGTCGAGAGGTAAAAGATGAAATTTAGCCTTCTCTGGTCGAAAGAAATGGTAGGGGGAAAGAATAAATAGAAAAAAGAAGGAAGTAAAAGAGAAGAAAGTAAAAGGGGGAAGGGGTAGTTGACAGTGAAGTAAGCTAAGAAAAGAAAAGAAAAAGAAAAAAAGAAAAAAAATCTGTTTCCAAAGAAACAAGGGAAGTTGTTATCAATCGTGTCGAAAAATACGTCATAGCGGTTTTTTGTTTTAAATAAATGGGATAAATATTATAGAAATAAATAAATGGGATAAATATTATAGAAATAAATAAATGGGATAAATATTATAGAAATAAATAAATGGGATAAATATTATAGAAAAAAAAAATTTAAGGAAAATTTGACATACAATTTAAATCTAAGTATAAAACTAGATTTAAATTAAAAAATTAACAGAAAATTAATAAAAATTAATAAAAATTAATAAAAATTAATAAAACAAAAAATTAAAATTAAAATACAAAAAATTAAAAATTTTAAATTTTAAAAATTTTAAAAATTTTAAAAATTAAAAATTTTAACTTAAGGAGTTTATCAATTCAACAAGTGTATTATATATATATATATATATATATATATATATATATATATATATATATATATATATTAAAAAAGGATTAATTCAAAGATGTTGAATGGCCATTTCGATATGAAGATCCCCACGGGGGACGACACATCACCTCAGCAATAGAAAAAACCTTTCAGAAACTGGAGAAAAATTAGTCTACTTTTCCTTTTTAAATAGATTGCAAAGAAATTAAAAAATAAATAATAAAATAAAATAAAAATAAAAATAAAGGGAAAGAAAAAGAAAAAGAAAACGAAATAGAAAAAGAAAAAGATAGAATAAAATCAAATAAATAAGAAAAGAAAAAAAATGACATCGTCTGGGTTCGCAAAAAAAAGGGAGAATGTAACTAAAAATTAACAGACAGCCGTGTTAAATCGACGTAAGTTTAAGCAACACGGAAAAAAGGTGGTAAGAGAGATAAAAGAAGGAAGGGAGGGAAAAAGAAAGAAACTAAAGAAAAAAAAAAATATATATATATATATATAGACACTCAAAAAACTGGCTTTGTTATAATAGAGAAGATTACGCTTATCGATACAAAGTAATTACTGATAGTATCTGTAGTTCCCTTAGGATAGCTTGCTGTAGAGGTTGAATAAGACTGAGGAGAGGGTATATCTTCATTTCCAAATAGATTTAGTTTTCTTAGAAGCACAAATAGAGCCTTGTGCCATACGTCATCAAATGCTTTCGCGCAATCTTTAAAACGCAAGTGCCCATCCTTCTGCATTTTTGTACCACACATCAATATATGCATCTAATAATGATATAATCTTTGACAGAAACTGTCCTCATCTTTACACTTGATGTAATTCGTTCTTCAGGTTTGGCTTTCAGATTTCATGAACGGGTGAGACTGGCTGCGTGGGGAAGGAAACTAACTTCTGCAGAGAGGTTATTTTCATCTCGCTCGCACGCTCTCGGTGAAAGGATGGCACCCTCATCATACCGGCGCGTTATTTGTTTCAGCTGTTAAATCAGAGTGCAAAAAGAGTGAATGATTGAAGAGGAACTCTCTGGTTTCTGGTGATAAAGGCCAATGTCATTTGATTTACAACGCTTGTTGGAGAAAAGTGAGGAATTTATTTTAGGTGAACGGAAGAACTATATATATATATATATATATATATATATATATATATATATATATATATATATATCCGAGTGAATAAGGAACGAAGAAAATTTTTACAACGTCCAAAACATTAACTTAAAACAGTACTCGATACATAATATAGAGCTGAAAATATTTCTTCAAAATTCTAACGGACAATTTACAAGACTTATTCCTTTATCGCTAAACCCCACCAACATTCCACACACAACTCGCCAAATATAAGAAAAGAGGCTTTCCATATATATTTCCTAAGTCGTCTATCACCCTCCTTCTGACATTTCCCATACCCAATCCCTCTATGTAACCCCCTGCGCTATAGTGGCAGTGGAATGCCTTGCTTGGGGTGACACGATTAAAAAAAAAAATTGAAAATGTTTGAGGATGGATGACAAGAGATGTTTATCGAAATGGCAAACAATATTCAACAAAAAATGAACTTCGTGAAGCCATCTTCAGAAGCTGGAGCAACATCCTCCACACCTTAATGGAAACACTTATTTCTAGCATGCCCGACAGAATTTTTGAAGTCATCAAAAGCAGTGGAGGTAGAACTCATTATTAAATTTGGTTGTTGAATGTTTTCATACACTTTTGTACGATTTCGTAGAATTTTTGTCTTTGGTCTTATAATTTTGATCATGTGTAAATCGCCTCATTTTATAAAAATGTAAATTTCTAAATAAAATGTTTGGAATGTAGCTTTTTGTTTCCATAACCTTTTAGATTGTAGTATTGGTAACCTTAAGTGGGAGGAGTTTAAAAGCTATCCATAAAAAAAAATTTCTTTTTAAAGATTTTTAAGTGGTCTTAAATTTTTGATCGCGAGTGTATGTATGCATAGGAAAAGTGCGAGAAGCCGTGAACATTTTCTTTAAAGTGCAGATTTATTGTTGTTATTATTATTAATATTACTTGCTTTTTGTGTGATATATTAAGTGTCCGTAATAGTAATTGTGTCACTACACGTGTTTCGAGTCTAAAGTTGACTCTCTTCAGGCGAATAAACTTGTGAATTCACATATCGATATTCGTTTGTTTTCTGATGGCCAAGGTAACGTGCATAAATAGATAAGCGGAGAGCAGGTAAGAAATTTTACATGCGTGGCTGCGTGTTGGGTTTGGTTCACACTCGCACGTTAAATATCTCCCGTCACCTTCGTTGGCTATAACAAATTTTTCACTGAATTGCGAAATTTAATTTTATTTTAAACTTCAAAATTGTTTTCAGTGATTTTGATTCAATTTTACTCTACAGGTCATCTAGTTCATTTTGTTGTTCTTGGAATACTATTTAAATTTAGTGTGTGTATTTTTTATTGTTTTTGTTTTTGTTGTTTTTCTTTTTTTTCTTTTTTTTTTTTTTTCGCGTTTGAATTTCGTGTCTGTGTATGTGTTTGAGGTTTTTATGTTGTTTTGTTGGAGGAAGGCTTGTATTTTTAATAAATCATGTGGTAATGTTGTAACCTTAAAAAGGCCTCGAACAAAGGTTTATTGAGGTGGGGTATCCCTCGGTGAGTACGAACATCTTCGTCGCCAATTTGATGTGGATTTAGTGTGTGTATTTTTTATTGTTTTTGTTTGTTTTTGTTGTTTTTCTTTTTTTTTTTTCTTTTTTTTTTTCGCGTTTGAATTTCGTGTCTGTGTATGTGTTTGAGGTTTTTATGTGGTTCTGTTGGAGGAAGGCTTGTATTTTTAATAAATCATGTGGTAATGTTGTAACCTTGAAAAGGCCTCGAACAAAGGTTTATTGAGGTGGGGTATCCCTTGGTGAGTACGAACATCTTCGTCGCCAATTTGATGTGGATCCGATAGTGGGGCCACGGGGCCACGGGGCCACGAAAGAATAACTCGGACGACGGATAATAGGTTTAACATATTGTATTTAACAAGGAAAAATATAACTACAAGTGTGGCAGTAAACCACGCTTACCTGGCGGGCTGCTCCCGGAACTACTGCCCTGAGGGTATAAACCTTATGGTTTAAATGATGACTGGAAGAGTCCATAAGTGTCAGTAGGTACACACCCACAACAATATTTCTACCTGCATCATGAGTGTGTAATGATCTGCATTTTGGTAGATCGGCATTACTCTGAATTTACCTCTACTGCGTTCATGTAAATGTTGGGAGACATAATTTCCTGTTATTGGCTAGTTTGATGTTACTTCTGTGCAGAGCTATATAAAAGTATGAATCTAACCTAGAGCCAACGGAACTACCTAGGCTTCACCTAACGGATCGTCAGCCAACTTGCCCTGACGATCCGTTAGGTAAAACCTAGGTAGGTCCGTTAGCTTTAGGTTAGATTCATACTTATTTGTTTGCTCTGCTATTGTATTGAGCGCTTTACGTGTTAGGGTTCTCGTCTCGGGTTTTTTTCTTTCGACGAGTACTTTGACTTATGTTCAAGTACTTAGTTCGTTTCTTTTGTTGTTTCCATTTTTTTCCCCTCTGCATTTATACTCGGTGGGTTTTTCGAGACGGGTTTAAAAATAAATTTATTGTTATATATATATATATATATATATATATATATATATATATATATATACTCTAGAAATTTTTTTAGATATTCTACAATTTCATGGGTAATACGTATTCCGCAGCAAAAAGCTGCTCGTCAGACACAAATGACACAGCAGTTAATATTCAAAATCATCCAAAATAGAATCACATACAGACACTCACGTGCCCATAACGAGAATAGATATTTGTAACAGTAATCTACAAAAAAACATTTCCTTGCTCATTGGGTTCTATAGCCTTGGCAGGCAATCAGTCTACCGCAGAAAGCAATGGCAACCTACTGCGGGATAATCTTCTGCCCAGTCAGTCATGTCTCTTTCGAGATATGATCGCTCAAAGCGTGTATCACGTGGGGTACTTAACTGACTGACTCTTTCTTTATTGAACCGTAAAATAATGATTGCAAATAAAATATTATTTCATTTGCCTTCATTATTTTATGCTTCAAGTCGATAACGCTGAACCTCCGCAGATTCCTTTCATTTAATGTTTGTAAAATATGACTGTTTACTTTCTGGGTTTTTTTTATTTGTTTTTATGGTTTTGGTTTTGTTTTTTGCATTCTCTCGTGACGTTTTTCATTTTCGACTTTCTCTTTTTTTCCCCCCCCGCTGCATAGGTTTCATGTTCATGCCTTAATAATTTTTTTACTGATGCGGAACTCAAGACGTGAACCAATGCGTATGTTTCTTTTTGTTTTGTACTTCGCTGTGAGATGAGATTAGACCAATTGAAATACAAATATACACCTATCTTCTTCAGGCTACAGACATATTGATGTCTGTAATTATTTAAAGACAATACTTCCTTCACACGACGAATATTTGTTCTTCAACATTAATCAAATATTCTTCTTCTTCTTTGTGTCCTATCCTTTCAGGACATAGGCGATCATGGCTTCCCACGTGTCCCTGTCTCTGGTGGCACTTAACACACTTTCTCCTGTTACATCACGCAGCCCCGATTCTGTTAACCACCTACTCAGGTCCTTCAAATATGTTATCTGCTGTTTTCCCCTGTCTCTTTTTCCCTCTATCTGGCCTGTTAGTATCAGGTTCTCGAAGCCCTCCTTCCTCATTGCATGTCCGAGGAACTTCAGCTGTCTCTTCCTGATGCTCAGTATTAATGTCCTTTTCGTTTCCATACTTTTCAAAACTTCATCATTGCTCGATCCATGATATCCGTAGCATTCTTCTGTAGAACCACATTTCAGTTGCTGCAAATTTTCCTTCATCTTGTCAGCATTCACTGCCATATTGAAGAACTGACCAAGACTTAACTATCGCCCGGTTCACACTCCACCCACGTCTATTGAACAGGTGAAGAGGCTCATAACTTGTTCCCTGCTTAGGATGTAGTTTCCGGCTTTCTTTTTTCCAATCTTTTCACTCTTACGTAGCCCCCAGCGCTTCAGTGGCGTTACCGCCTTGCTCGGGGTGATATGATTTAAAAAAACAAAAAAAAACCATAGCAATCTAGTACTCTCTTCTTTGTTTCTAGCGAAAATTTCCTGTCTATTAATACTCTACTCGGCTTCTGGGATGCGTCCTTCGCCATTCCAATTCGCCTTCGGATCTCTGTGCCACACTTGCCGTCTTCTGTTAGAACATTTCCTTGGTATTTCAATTTTTGTAGCTGCTTGATTTTAGTATCCCTCACCTGTATTTGGCATTTTGGGCTGCTGTTTTTGCTGATGACCATGCATTCGGTTTCCTTGCAGTTTATTTGTAGTCCTTTCTTATCACTCTCTTCAGCTACCTTCTGTAGGGGGTCTTGTAGTTTCCTTTCTGTGTTTGCTATCAGCAATCTATCATCTGCGTACCTTATGTTGTTCAAATCGTGGCCTCCGATGACAAATCCTGGCATAACATCTAGGGTTCTCAGAATAGTCTCGCTGAATAGATCTGGTGAAAATAGTTGAAAAAACATATCCTTGTCTTACGCCCCTTTCCATTTTTCTATATCTGCTGAATTCATTATCTGTCCGTCTGCAGGCGGTTTTCTGTCAGTAAAGATTCTTGATTAATCTTATGTCTTTCCCAAATATGTCGAAACTGCTGAGCATCTCCATGAATTCTTTGTGGAGTGGTTTGTCGAACGTCTTTTCATAATCGATTACGCAATAAAAATCTCAGATCAAAATTCAGTTAGTTTATGAACTTATTGATCCCACCTCCCACTACTTTTCGATTGTGCTAAACATATAAATATTAAAGGATTTGGATATTTAACCCTCTAGGGCCATTCGTATCATATTTGATACAGTATGAAAACAAGCCTTGAAAGAAATATTTTCCTGAAAAATTTTTTAAGAGAAATATTTTATAAATTTCAAATGAAAGCAGTACTGACTGCTCAGTCAATGAATACCAAATGTTTCCTTATAGGGAAATACCAAATGTTTCCTTATAGGGAAATACTGTATCAAATATGATACGAATGGCCCTAGAGGGTTAACCCCGTGTTTGGTGCATTTTTTAAAAGATATTAATGAAAAAAAAAACTTTTTTTTTCTCCCTTTTTTTTTTTTACCTATCTCCATTTTTTCTGTTTTTTCACTTTTTTCTTCTTTTTTTTTACTTTTTCTCTTTTTGTTGTTTTCTACATTTCTCTAGATTTTTCTCTTTTTGTTTTTCTTTCTTTTTTCTCTCTTTTGTTTTTACTCTTTTTGTTTCTTTCTTATTTGTTTTTCTCTCTTTTTGCTTTTCTTTTTTTTTTGTCTTTTTTCTGTCTCCCTCTCTCTCTCTCTCTCTCTCTCTGTTTCTTTTTCTCTCTCTCTCTCTCTCTCTCTCTCAGTTTCTTTTTTCTCTTTCTCTCTATTTCTTTTTCTCTCTCTCTTTTTCTTTTTTCGCACTCTTTTTTGTTTTTAACTCTCTCCTTTTCTTCTTGTTCTCTCTCTCTCTCTCTCTCTCTCTCTCTCTCTCTCTCTCTCTCTCTCTTTCTCTCTCTCTTTTAAACATAGGAAAGCACTAATATCAACAGTTTACCCCTAACGTTTTTTTACTCCCCCAATTGTTAGGAGTCCGGAATTTCTGAGCAGAATTGAGATAAGATTTTGTGTATTTGATGGAAAGAGATTTTTTTTTCATTAAAGATTGGTAAGATGAGCTGAAAACTAGTCTGAGAGAAAAAAAATTAGTTTTTGGAAAGAAAACAAGATTTAAGAAAGCGGAAAGGAAATAAAACAAATGAAATAAAAATGTTATCTTTTCGATTGAGGGAAACTGAAAGAACTTCCAACAGAAAAATAAAAATGATTTTGAAAAATACAAAAACGTAATCTGATAAAATTGCGTCAGAGACGCTGATGATGTCATTAATTCAGCCATTAACCAGAGTTCCGCTTTTCTACGCTCTGGCAAATGTTGCCTCTGTATAAGTGGAATTCTTCGCGTTTTGTTATCAACTGACTAAAAGACCACACAAATATTGAACGAGGATCTTCCTTATGGCGTAGTTAACCATCTTCCTGTGCCATCTTGCGGCTTAGGGACGGGAGTACAGACTCCTTCCACCTTTTTTTTTACGATTTTTATCATATTGGAATAATGGTTTTCTAACGAAACTATTCCAACTGTGTGGAACTAGGTTTCACGCTTGTGGATTTGTTCAACTTAAGATCAATAAAAATATTTCGGCTGTCTGGACATAGCCTTTTTTTTCGCCTTTTGCGTAGAATGTTTAGAATGAACGATAATTTTGATTCCTTTTAAGAAAACCCTTTGCTATAAGTATGGCTATGGAAAACTATAAGATATATAAAATTTATATTAGACCAGCGGTTCTCAAACTGGGATCCGACGTCCCCTAGGGGACCGGGAAGGGGTTTCGAGGGGACCGTGAAGAGGCCACTCAGTTGAAATTATTGGCTATTTAAGATTGTTACCAAATCATAATGGCAGCGTTGTTGTTGGAAAGGGAGATTATATCTTTTCATCTCCAACTCTCCCTTATCTACCCCCTTTTTTCCTTTTGTATGCGTTATTATATTTGAATTCGTGAATCCATCAATTTGGCACTGCAAGGAAAAGAGATCACAGTACTCCATTGTCATGATAAACTGAATGCTTTTAAAATGAAGCTCAACTTATGGCATTCCAAAGCTGTCTCTACAGGTGCTGATTCTATTTGCAACCACCTATGAGTGTGAGACAGCGTTTACCACATTACTTGCCCTCAAGACAAAATCCTGAAACAGATTAGAAGCAACAAATGACATGAGAGTTGCACTCGCCAAAACAAAGCCAAATCTAGAAGAACTAGTTGAGGCCAAGCAAATGCACCCATCCAATTAAATGTACTTTTGATGTTTAAGGTTGCCATTTTGCAATGAATTATTGATTTCCGAAAAATGTTTTTGTTTCAATAGAAATTGAATAAATGCTTTTTTGAGTTGTTATTTTTGGATAGATATTTGTTTGCCAAAAATGTTTTCTTTCAATAGTCTATATGTTAACTGCGGTTAATATGAAAGGGTCTGTGAGCCACCTAAAATATTGTAAAGAGACCGCCATGCAAAATTCCCGCTTGTGGAATTCCCTTCCGCATACTTGCTTCCCCGACGGCTACAACCTACAGGAGTTTAAATGTAAGGTCAATAGACACCTCCCAACACACTAACTCTCAAACACTCTTCCTCTCAAACACTCTTCCTTACTCGTCTATCACCCTCCTTCTGACATTTCCTATATCCGATCGCTCTATGTAACCCCCTGCGCTATAGTGGCAGTGGAATGCCTTGCTTGGGGTGAAATGATTTTAAAAAATCCAAAAAGGATGATTAAATATGTAAATCTAAACTTATTTATAAATGGAACTTTGTCTGTGTGTGTGTGTGTGTGTGTGTGTGTGTGTGTGTGTGTGTGTGTGTGTGTGTATCCGTTACTTATAGACTCCGAAACGGCTGAACCGATTTTCTTGAAAATTTACACAGTTATAGTATAAGCGTCTGCGAGTATTTTTAGCTTGGTTTTATGTTAAGTTCCCCCCAATAAGTATCAAAAATCGATAATCGAAAAAATCGGGTTATAGAAGGAGTGGTCCGATTTTAATCAAATTTGATACACTCATAGACAAAGACATAAGAAACGATATTCAGAAGTTTCAAGGTTGCAGTTCTTACAATAGTGCAGAAAATCGATAATATATATATATATATATATATATATATATATATATATATATATATGAAACTTTGTCTCTGTGTGTGTCTGTGTGTGTGTATCTGTTACATATAGACTCCGAAACAGCTGAACCGATTTTCTTGAAAATTTACACAGTTGTACTATAAGCGTCTGCGAGTGTTCTTAGCTATGTTTTGTGTCGAGGTACCCCCGATAAATATCGGAAATCGATAATCGAAAAAATCGAGTTATCGAAGGAGTGGTCCGATTTTAATAAAATTTGATACACTCATAGACAAAGACATAAGAAACGATATTCAGAAGTTTCAAGATTGCAGTTCTTACAATAGTGCAGAAAATTTGATATCGATACCAGGAAATCAAAATTTGACTT
>JBBBDQ010000910.1:3632500-3677500 GCA_037127315.1 Ascarosepion bandense | reverse complement strand
AACTCAGAAAGTTTTGATGATTCTAAAATTAAATACATTAATGCTTTAGAAAAAAGTAAACTCAACACTAGTTTAGAAAACTCCATTAAAAACAAGGTATGCAGAATTACGCATAAATCATGCAAATTTAACATTATTTGGTTTAACCCACCCTTCAGCCGTAATGTCCAAACAAACATTAGTAAATTCTTCCTAAATTTAATTCCCAAACATTTCTACCATTCAGCCACACTAAAAAAGAAAAGTTCCAAATAATCAATGTTAAAGTCAGTTATAGTTGTGTTAAGCACATAGATAACATAATAATATGATATCAAATAAATACATAATAATATGGTATCTAATATATACTTGACCCACCTAAATAATATCAATCACCCTACTACTAACAACAATGACCATTCAAAAAATAATGCAACTGCTAAAAAAAAAACCTGACCATTGTAGGGCCAACATATGGCTGAAAGTATTGTTTATAGAGCTTGAATTCATTCGAACGATGATGACATTAAATTTTACTTTGGATTGACTGCTAACAGGTGGAAACTACGATGTAATAATCACATGTTATCTTTAAACAACAGTAAATACAGCAAAACACTGCTTTATGTATATAATTTTGGAAATGAATAAACAAACAAAAGAACCCATTTATTATGTGGAATATCATCGCTAATCTTACAATGAAAATTGAGACAGATGTAACTGATGCTTTTAGAAAAATTTGTCATCTTAAACCACATAAATGACCCTAAACTACTTAACAAAAAAGGGATTTAATGACTACATGCTACCATAGAAAAAAATACTTACTTAAATTATTATACCCTCATTGATAGATTCCTCTATATGTTTACCTCTTTCTTTCTATCTTTCTTCCCCTTTTCCCTCCCCCTGTAAATATTACTATTAATAATTATGAATTAAGCCTTTTATGATTTCATCTCCCTGAATTTTAATATTTTTTAATTTTTAAAATTTTAAATTTTTATCTACATGTTGTCTTACTATATTCAAATTTTTATTCTTCTTATTAAAAAGCAGTAAACTAACATTATAAACTTTAATTCCCATCAACATCGAGTGAACTTAAATTCAAATCTGTTAAACTGTGAGTTTGTAATATGCATGAAACCAAAAGTTGTGCTATATATATATATTTAACAGCTCTGTTCATACTACATTGAGCACTGTTTTATTAACACTTGAAGAATAATACTATACTCAGAGAGCCGAGTTCAAATTCTAGTTGAATTTGTTGCATTCACTTATGCCCAAATACCCTTGAGAAAGATATTAATCTCTTTCCTCCAGCTATGGATTAAACAACAGGACAGATTGGATTCTATAGCCTTATTTGGCAACCAGTCTATCACAGAATGTAATGGCAACCTACTGTGAGAAAATCTTCTGCTCAGTCAATCATGTCTCTCTCAAGACATGACTGACTCAAGTGTGTATCATGTATGGCACTTAACTGACTGAACTAAATAATACTATACACGTGTGTGCCCTCATATGTATATTTATTAATTAAAATAAAGAAATATATATATATAGCCTTCCTCTACTGAGTACCCATAGCTTAGAGGTAGAATCGCCTACTGATGTCAATTTGGTCGGTTTTCAATCCTGTCTAGAAGCAATTGGATGTCTAACTGTACTGATGTGCTGTGATACAGCGAAACAGATCTGTCTGCAGATTACTAAATATATATATATATATATAATATGCATGCTCTATTTGTGTAGGAAGAGTGCTCAACATCAGAGAGAGAGCATTTGTCAATCAACCCTGCAATTTTGAGATCATTGATTGTCTGACAATCTTTGAGCTGTGAAACTGATAGAAACCAACGTGTGTGTGTGTATATACATATACATATATACACACAAACAAGTAATTAAATAGCTCGTGTTTGTACATAACAATTCCACAATTCTGAGTTTCATGCAGCTGATAACTATTAGATGGAAATTATTCAGTTTTATTAAAATTTACTGAGAATTTCATGCTAACTGCATGAGAGTTGGGAAATTGTGATGTCTACATAAACTCAATTGCAAAAATATACTCAGTTATGATCTGAGATTAAGGACAGAATGGTTAAATAAAATAAAGACAAAAGGAAAACTGTATTTTAAATTGCCTACACGTTTTGTCCTGTGATGAACTTTATCAAGGCAAAAAGACAAAATGAGCTTTATTCTAAATTATGTATCTATAAACAGTGTTGGCAACCACAAAGATGCTCATAAATCATTTCAAAAGATTAACAGAATATTTTAGTTTTTAGAATTTCTTCATGTGTAGTGCAAAGTCACGAGAAATTAAAATTAAGGGAATTTGACCGTTTTCTTTGAAAACTGTTTATTTCGTGTGTTAGTCTGTTTTAGAATTCCTTCATGTATAGTGCAAAAATCGCAAGATGTTAAAATGAAGGGAATTCAACTGTTTTCTTTGAAATTTTTGTTATGCATGTTAGTCTGTTTTAGTATAATTTCCATAAGTAAAGGTGAGATTGGGAAAAATCCAGGAAAAATAAACTCAATTGTAAGCATTTGTATGCTTAGTGCTTATTTTATAGTGTGCACATGTATTTTTATATTGGCAGATTGCATGTGTGTTTGTGTGTGTGCATATATAAGTTTATGTTTTGTTTGTGTGTGTATATAAGTTTATATGTCGTGTGTGTGTGTGTTTATAATCTAATATAATGTGGGTGCAAAAAATTTCTATCCCTTAAATCAGCATCTTATTGACTAAACATGAGAATATTTTTTTCTTTGAGGGGTGCAAAAAATTCTGTGTTAAATGTTGAGGGTGAATGTGTGAATGGGCTTTTTAAAATTTTTGCAGTCCTTGTTCTCTGTTTTTTCTTCAGAACTTCTCACCATCTTTTCATATATATATATATACTTAAAAATAATTTAGAACAACACGATCATCTGGATTGTTATACTCGGCCTTTCATCCATTGTACTGTGGATGTTAACAAGTTTGTGAATTTTCTGTGGATTTTTTAAGTGAAGTTTGCATGTTCAATATATAAACAAAGAAGATAGAAGAAACATACACAAACTAGAGTTTCTGCTATGGACATTTATTCCTTTTTATTTTGACTTTATTACTTACATATGAATGTGCACCCTGCCTAAAATAAACAAAATTTTTTAACTTCTGTACTATTGTTTAATTGCTTATACATTAGTAACAATTTTGAATGGGATTTCCTTTTCTCTCTACACCATTTGCAGGGAACAAACAGGATTTGGAACATCTTCGTGAAGTAACTGTTGCTGAAGCAAAAGCCTACGCACAACACTGTAGCATGCTAGATGCAATTGAGACGAGTGCAAAGGAAAATACCAATATTGATGAAGCATTCCTCAGGATGGCCAAGGTATGAAATAGTGATTTTTAGACTTACCATTATTCCTCCCAACTCCCTTCAGATAGAACTGTGACACTATTTGGCACTGGTAAATGGAAAGACAGGGTTAATGAATAGAACGATGAACATACCAAGAGAAAGAATGAAGATTTCTCTTTTGAAAAAAACCTTGATCCTCTAAAACCAGAAAAATTACTTACAGAAAGACAATACTGTCACAAGAAGCCATGTAATGATCTTTAGGCTGGTAATTGATTAATGACCTTGCTCCCAAAGTACCGGTTGTGAAAATACAAATAAATAAGAAAGATTTGATCTGTAAACAAAACTTGAGAATAGCATTTCCCTGTTTTTGGAGAAATTAATGACCCTGATAGGGTTGGAAAAATGGCTGACTGGAGAACCATCTAGTAAATATTTGATTTTGAACAAGGCCAGGATAGAAATTTTGTATAAACAAAATTTGAAATGATAATTTTTTTTTTTTAATGACCATAAGTTAAGCCATACCAAGCAGTTGAGAGCCAGATTGGTCAAAGGGTAACCAATATGGCAGGCACAAATGCAATACCAAGGAAGGTGGAGGAATTACCCACGCCCACTGTGAGATGCCAATGAGAGAAGAAAGAAGTTATTGGTGTGGACCAATAGGAAAAGGGGATCTCCTGATTTAGAAATGTAATTAATTTTCAGGTGCCAGACAGCAAAAGAGCTCTTGTTGGAAGATAGGGAAATCACCAACTTCCCAACCATATCATGCTCTATGCCAGTTTTAAGTGGATGTCAATAAATGCAGGGAATCAAAGCAGCCAAAGAAATTGATTGCTGATGCTGAGACAAGAGATGATTGCATTGCCTGTTATAACGTGACTGCCTGCCTGAATAGAACCTCTGAAATGAGCCTTGAGCCAGACTTATTCAAACCAGCCAAAGTGTCACATTCAACTTAAGAATCGGGATGGGTCCATAATTATCTGCATTAGAAATTGATAAATTTTAACGTGAAGACTAGCTAAGCACTGTACAAAAGAACGTCAATAAAAGCATTAAATTTTATTAAGTTACTTTTTACATGAACCTTCATTTTGCCTGGATCAATTCAATACGATGTTTCCTGAAGACAATTTGATCCTTATGATCAAAACTAAACACAATAGGGGATAGGGCAGAGTTTGAATTGAAGTGGTTATCTTATTGATCAGCCACGGGAGTTGGACATTTGAACGGCTGGCTGATAGGATGGCAATAGAACACTATCTCGCTACTTTATCATTATTTTTATGGCTGATATTCAGGCAAACTACATTCCCTTATTCCACCAGTCCTGATCTTCATTGGTTGAACTTGCCAAGCCGCATACACTGAAGCAACTCATTTACATTCCCTTCATATTATATTAGTAAGCAGAATTGTTGCATTGTGGAATGGACTCCCGAGAGGATGCTTCCTCAATTATCTAACCTACATATCCTCATAGCATGCACTTTTTGCTCCTTCATTGTTCAACTTCACAACTTTTAGTAACCCTGTACCTTGAGTACTTCTTGGATCTTAATTTGAGGAAACGATAGTGTAAAAAAAGACAACTTTTTTCAATTATGATTTTTATTTTCAATAAAACAATTTTCTAAATTAAAATGTGCCGAAGCATGACAACTTGATCATTTTAATGAAATGTCTACATTTGTTTATATTTAAATTTCTCTTTTTATTTTTTTTACATATCAGGAGTTGAAAAACAAAATTGGAGGAGAAAGTGCTCTTGAAAATGGTCCAGGAGGAAAAATAAACTTGAACACACGATCAGTTCGAACAGGCGGTTGCTGTAGCAGCAGTTCCTGATGGTCTTTTTTTTTTTTCTTCTAACCTGGACATTTGCCGGCCAGATGTGGCAATGCGTGTGGGTGAAATGCTGCGAAATGATCCTGACACCATCCAGTCAGCCATTTTTTTTTTCTTATTACTCTCTATCTTTCTCGGTTATCTCCCTTCTCCTCACACACACGTGATTGTGTGCCTGCCTGTCTTTATTTTATTTAGAGTTGCTCTTTTAAGGCTGGTTGGTTGGTAACTGTTGTATCACAGACAGTAAAGCCATACAACATCTTGACATTTATGACCCTATCTCAGCGCCCACCTCCTTCTTTCATAAAATTATTATATTTGTTATAAAAAGGAAAGAAAGAAAGAAAAAAAAATGTTAGCAATGTTGGGTGTCTTTTCTCCATAACGTATTTGGGGGGTGATTTTTTTTTTTAAATGGATTTTTAAAAAATTCTATTTATTTTAACAACAACACTTGGTGTTAGTTGTTTAGTCTTTCCTATTTCTCAGAACAACCTCTGACTAGCACCAAATTATTTGAAAGTGATTGAATAACGAATATACTAAACATTTAAATGTTAATGTCAGTAATAAAACGAGGAAAGAAAGATATGGACAAGACTAAAAAAAAAAAAAAAAAAAAAAAAAACTTCATAAATATAATTTTTGCAAATTTCTGAAGCTATCAATTCTTCCTACTTATTGATTATATATATATATATATTGTGGTGGGGTAGTAGCGAATGTGACTTGTTTGAAAACTGGCTTCATTGTTGAAACCCTTCATTTAAATCGTATCTTCACCGAGTAGTCGTCAAGAGCAAAAAAATTAAAGGGAGATAACTGTTATGTCTGCGTGGGTTTTGATTTTTAATTAAATTATTTATCATTTTAAAATCGGTTTGTTTAAGAAAAATATTATTTAATGTTGAAATCAGTTAAAACCAAATAAATTGACTGTCTTCTTTTCAGGCAACGAAAATAAGATAAATAAAAAACGTGAAATTATGCAGAGAATTTTTTTTAAATAGGTACCTCTAACTAATTTGAGGAAAAAAGGTCCCAAACTTAAAGAAACTTTTATCATCAATATCTCTGTTATTATTAAGTGGAAAGCCCAAAGTATTTAGATTATTTTAATAAATATTTCAATCCTTTCTAACACATAAAATTTTAGTTAATGTTTTCATTTTTTTTTTTTTTACAACAGCAGTTGGCCTAGTTTTCAGTATTGGTGTTTTAGTGATTTCCCCCTCCTCACCCCGGAGAAAAACGCTGTTTTGAAAATTCTTGCAAAAATTAAATAATTGTTGGATTTTAATGAAACTTTTAGAAGTTATTTGCAAGTGAATTACATTATTATATGCATTTTTTTTTTTTTTTTTTTACATATGTTACCTCCAACTTATTTTAAATATTTAATTTATGGATGTATATTAAATAGGAAAAATATTCAATGGGTTTGATTTTTTTTTTTTTTTTTTTTTTTTAAACTCGTTTTTAAATATTTCTAGAATAAAACAAAATTATTAAGTAACATTATTATACAACTGAATGTAATGAAAAAGATATGCATTATTAACGTAAAAAAACAGCTTTTACGAAAGCATCAAGACATAAATCATCTCTTAATTTTTCTAACTTGATTTTTCAGTGAAACGATCCATTTGACAAAGTGAAGATTTGATTTTGAACCGTTTTTGCGAAGACTGTTTTGAGGCTAAATGGCATGCACTGTTATGACTGCCTCCTTTAATTGGGACAAAACATTTCAGGGAAGGAATTAGGTTTTAATGGAGAAAAAAAAAAAAAAAAAAATGGTTTTTGCATTTTCTCTTTTTGACTAAACGTCAACTGTTAATTGCAGGCTTGAACCCCAGACCCAGGTAGAACATGGTCCTCACATAAAAAGAAATCTGTCAATTTTTTAAAGATGAGGTAGTATTTACACTATTTACATTATTCGGACTATTGTCCTGATATTTGTTGCCATTTGTGCAACATTTCAACCGTTGTACACTTTGGCCTTCTTCAGGTGTTAGGAATTTCGAACCAAACCCTTTATTACGATCACTAGGGTATATCATTCTTGTTCCTTGTGTGAAGCTGCTTTTGGTAGTCATGAGTTATCTCCCTCTAACTTGACTCACTGCTGTCCTTAAGGACACCTGGCCCAGTGGATATACACGTTGATTAGTTCAAGTGACTTCACCCAAAGAGTGGTGAGTTTAATACCAGGCTACAGCAGTAGGAAACAAGTAACTTAGAGTCGGGTTAAAGGGAGATAACGAAGCTTTGTTCAAGGAATAAGAATGATATACCCCAGTGATCATAATAAAGGGTTTGGTTCGAAATTCCTAGCACCTGAAGAAGGCCGGTGCCTACAACAGCCAAAACATACAAATGGCAACAAAGATGAAGACAGTAGTCTGAATAATATAAATACTGTCAGCTTTAATTGTAAAAATTCATTTTTTTTCTAAATTGTGATACTCGACCTGTCACTTTATTTTTAGATGATATCAAATTAGACTATTTTGGACTGTGCCACTCATTGTAATATAAAAAGCTAAAATATTCCCAGCGTTTATGCTCATTCAGTTCAAATGTTTCCTAATTGCATATTTGTTTAAAAAAAAATAAATAAACATTACATAAAAAAGGAAACATCCTAAAAGACAAGTTTCTATCTTGGGGGTGGAGGTGTTAGGAGCATTTTTGGTAATTGGCATTTTCCTTTTTTTTTTTATGAGTGTTACAGACTAAAGGATTTGATCATGTAAACTAGAATTCATAAATAAAAAAAAACAAACTTACATTCCAAAACTTAAAGATTTTGTTTGCTTATGTAGCTTAGCTTCAAGCGAGTCAAATTAAATTTCTTTCTCCTTCCAAAGCCATGTGATTACCTTGACACCCCTACAAAAGGTCAAAAAACAACCAAACTCATTACAACATAGGATCGTCAATATCTTTCTGACCAGAATTACTTTTAACAGTTGCATTTAGAAATCCGTTGATGCTTCATTTACAAAGACCACAGAGCAAAATATTAAAGTCTGTTTGTTTTCATGCTAAAATGAACAGACAAAAGAAATCACCTTAAGGTCTTATATTTCTTGGAAATATTAAAATGGAATCTTAAAACACTGCCTTTGTTTTGGCAGGAGGTTCTTGGATTTTAAAATCTGATGAGGGTGTGGTCAGCCTGAGCCAGAGGCTCAAAATTACATGGGGTCATTTTCTCCTGGCTCCCTGGCCTTATCCATTTTGTTTTTTTTTTTGTGTGTGTGTGTTGTTATTGTTACCCAGTGTATATTATTTGTCCATTTGTACAGCAGTGGCCGCTGCCTCTCTCTGGTGTATATGTCTTTTTTTGCTGGCTGTCATGAGCCACTGCTCTCAAAAATGATGTGCAAAGTTTTATTAAAACATCATTGATGTTGATTTACTTTGTTTTCTTTCTTGGACTTGAGTTTTCAATTCATTTTTTTTTTTTTTTCTCTTTAGCACAAATCAGACTTTATTAGAAGTTTGTAAACAAGTAAAAGTCGATCCCAATGAGATCAACAGGAGGTGACCATAACAGAAGAGGGTTTTATTTTAGTGTGCTTAAAAAAAAAAAAAAAAAAAAAAAAAAATATATATATATATATTATATTATATATGAAAACAGTGACACATTTTAACATTTGCCAAAATTACACAAAAATATGAAAGTCATCTTTGATGTTACGAGTTTTGTTGGTCTTTCACTCAACTGTGCCTCATACATAATCAAGAGGGTTGCAGATGTCTGACAGCCGTGATTGAGTTCTTCTGCTTGAAGGACTTGGTGCACAGTCCTGTTGTCAGCAGCCAGCCTATTGCTCCAGACTTGCTGCGTAAGATTGCAAACACCTTAATCACCATTACTCATTCAAATCTTTTCTAATCTACGGCAATGTTCTTGGCTTGACACTCAAGCACCGAAATGTTTTTCTTTGAGATTCTGGTGTGTGAATAGTAAGTAGTACGGCAGGTTTCAAAAATTTATGGCAGTGACTAACAATCTGGGCATGGGTGTGTGGTGGGGGTTGCAACAATTTACCCTGTCTGTACATAAAAGGGGGCACCAGAAGTGAACAGGATCCACAACTACAAAAATTTACTTACTCTCAGTTGAAACGTAAAAATTTTCTGAATAGGTGGGAAGAGTTGGGCAATTAATTCAAACACTAGTGTTTAAATTAATTCCCGACCGACTGGGGTGGAGTTGGGATGGGGTAAGACGGAAAAAAAAAAAAAAAAAAAGACAAACAATTGCATTAGGCAATTTTACAGTGGTTTTATTTCAGATTTTAGTTACAATGATTTTATTTCAGAAAATAAATATTTCTTATTTTTAACTTCATTTCCAGTGCGCAACTTTGTTGTTGATGGGGCGTTTCATGAAAGCAGGAGTTGCCATGTAAGCCTTGATTTGAGGCAAGGCTTCGAAGCGACCAAGGAAAGCTGTAAGTTTGGGACAAGAACTAAACAACTTTGAATCAAAGATCCGATGCTGATCCAGTAACTCATACATAACAAAATCAACAAAAGTGATCTGAAACAGAAAATGGATTTAGCTTTAAACTTTAGTAAAATCAGTCATTTCAAAAGATCTCATGAAATGAAGGGCAACATTATTAAATTTTGACATCAAACTAAGAAATTTTTCACGTGAGTAGATTTTTTTTTAAAGCTTCTGGACAGAAGCAATCAGGATATTTTTTCTTGTTATCTACGAATTAACATGCATTGCGAGTAGTTCTCCCCAATTGCCACAATTTGGAATACAGTTTTTCTTAGACTAGTTTACTCTACTATTTAACCCATAGACAGGGTTTTGCCTCTTACAAGGGCATTTATGCAAAATAAGGAGAACTTTTGGAGAGGGACAGACAGGTCAGACTGGGAACTTTTCAATGGCTGTTTTGGATACAGAGAAGACCATAGACAGCTCAACATTCAGCATAGAAAATGTAGAGTTTAAAATATTCTGAAATATTGAAAAACTTATAAATTTTAATGCCATCAAAAGTAAATTTCTCTCCCCTGATCATCTGAGGGAATCTTTTCTGCCTCCCATCAGCATAGCTGATACTAGAATCCATTGCTAAGTCAGTTCACTGCCTCATGTGAAACAATTTTTCTCCAGTATCTATCATAAGTTTATGACTCACCCATGCATAGAATATTGCTGTCACGTATGATCTGGTGTCCCTTCTATTTACCATGAGCTCCTTGATAAAATCCAAAGAAGCCACAATGTCATTAAAGAAAAAGCAACATATGTCACCTGGCAGCTTGGCTTAAGTCATTCCTCTCACCAAGGTTACCTCTGCATCTTGAATTTAAGTGCAATACTAGACTGACAAGGTTTCACCAATTTACAGATGAGCTTGCTAGATGTTTTATGCTAACATTTTCAGCAACTTTAATCTGAAAAAATTTAAATGTAATATCAATTGTTATCTACCATCCTCCTGATTACTCTTTTCACTCATTGTTTCTGTTACAACATATATTGTGACCTTACATGGGGTGATATTGATAATCATTCCTTACCTCATTACCAGCAAACCAAGTTTTGTCAGCCAAGTATTTTTCAAACAAGTCCAGCATACTGACAACATTCTTCAAATAGATTTCCTTGTTTTTTTCCTGAAACATAGATAACAATTAAATAGAGTTTTTTATTTTTTATTTTTAAAGAATAACAGACTGAATTGAAAAACAGCAACAGATCAGCCAATAAAATACTTACAAAATCTGGTCCATAGCAAAGACGAACAAAGCCGTTACGGAAATCCATGGCTTGATTCTCCATGACATCCACTAGAACTTTGCTTTTCTCATCCTTACCATCTGAAGGAAAAAAAAAAAGATGGACATGTCAAAGAACAAATTTCATTTTTCCTTTTAAAAAAAAAAAAAAAAAAAAAAATTAAAAGAGGTGGGGATACTAACCAAGTTTATGCTTTCGGGCAATATGACGAAGAATGGCATTGCTTTGAGTGATTTTTATATCTCCATCAATCAAGTAGGGAAGCTGGAAAAAAAAAAATAAATAAAAAAAAAAATCAATCAAAAAAGGTGTATTTAATAAAATCTTATGTCAAGGAAAGAAAATCTCATGTAGTAGCACATAAAATGCATTGTAACCTTTCAGATTAAAAAAACACTTGGAAAGTTGAAGGCAGATTTCACACTCACATTTGGAAAAGCAAACCCCATGGTTGGTTTAACACTAAACCACTTGTCACGGCTGAATTCAGGTCCTGGAAAAAAAAAAAAAAAAGTTCCTTAAAAATTATATGACAAAAGAATCGTTTAAAGATCTTACATAATGGATTTCTAAATTCTATCTGAAAATAAAGCTGTTAAGAGCTGTTTGAATCAAATTCAGAATTGAATTTTCCATATCTGTCACCTTAGCCTAGAGAAGTTAATATTGTGGAGGAAAAACAGGGCTACAGACCTCCACCCTACAAAGTCACATTTATTACAGTTAGATAATAAAGTGAATGGAAAATTGTCAGCTAATAACAGGGATATATATATATATATATATATATATCTATAGAAGTGCATTTTTTTTAAATCAATTTTCTTGATGCAAATTACATTATTTAAAAAATTTGTTAATTCATCTAAGGCCAATAACTCTGTAAAAAGTCAAGCGTCATTTTGACACAATGCTAAAAAGACACCCCCGCCTCGCTTCTAAGCTGAAGAGAATTAATTGACTGACATTTTTGAGAAGTGACCCTTCCTGTTTCTTGAAATGTAAACACTAAATATTTTTTTAATGTATTAAATATTTCAAAACTTATTTTTCCCAGCCTTTTGTCAACCAAAAATGAAGTTTCTTCAGATTTTAAGCCCTGAAGAAACTCCAACACTTTCAAGCTTAAAACGATTGTATTGTTAAGGTAACAAATTAAAAATGATATGTGTGGCTGGTTTAGGATTCACAACAACTATGACAGTCTGAGGATGCTGGCAGTAGTTGCAAAGAAGAGAACTTTGTGTTGAATCCAATTCTGTTGCTGCAGGAAAAGGACTACATATTTAGCAGGGGGAGACATTGGTTAGACAATTGTGCATGTAATCAGACCTTGAGCGCAACTTTAAAAATAAATACAATACAAGTCTCGTTTGACTTCAGTAATGCAATTGCCCAATGATTATCCCACAACACTGCATTTTGGTACTAAATCTCCAGGGGCTGGGAAAGAACCTGCTGCAGGCTCACAAAGTCATATGAAGAAATGTCATACTGAGAAATGTGAATCTTGTTTCCCCATATTATTAAGGGGAGATTTTTTCAGGGTTTCACCTGCTCATCCAGGTGGGTAGGTAGGCAAGCAATATTTGGGACATTTTATGCCTCATCAGCTCACTCACCGACAACTCTTTACCCATCAACATGACTTATGAACAAAATCTTCCAGTTTTTTTTTTTTATACTTGCATGTAGTTTTTAAACATTTTAAAGTGAACACAGGTTTGTGCTCTAAATATTGATATTAATTATAACTTATTCATTGATACTTGTTTCCTCATGATGTATCAGGAACAGAGATTGTATCCATACTAGCAATGACTAGTAAACTAATCATCACTTTAAGCAAAAGAGTGATTAACTTACCGTCTCCTTGTTCGTACAGGACATCTTCAAAATCTTCACCAACATATTTCAACAACAACCTGATGGGCTGGGCTAACTGCAACAAAAGAATCAGCAAACATAAATATTCGGTAGCCTGTCATAATATTAATTTAGTATACAGTCAATAAAAGTCTTATCTAGGTAGTCATTCTCTGATAAATCAATCTCAGAAAATCTTAATTTGGCCAAGAGGGAGGGGGGAATGAAGAAGCATTTTATAGCCATAAAAATTTAAATTAAAGCCCATGGATTGATAACCAAACTTCTTTGACATGTGGTAGTTAAAAAACTCCATCTTACAGCTTTAGATAATTCATTTGAATTTCTAGGATGAGAAATTTGCAGAGTAATACCCTCATCTTTGTAGGTGATAATTTAAGCCATTGTTTCCACCTTTCTTTTATTAGCAATCTGGGTAACCATATGGCAGGTACCTCCTCTCATTTTTGATACCTAACTTAAATAGAATTTTAAAAAAAATGAGATTTCTTGAAGCTTCAATTTTGGTTTAATTGAAAGTTAAATGATTGAATTTACTATTTCCAATAGACAAAATACTCTGATGGATTTCAAACAGATTATATTGATTGGAATCTATAATTTGAGATTTTAGAATTTTTTTTTCAATTTTCGGCCATTTTTGAGTGATCAGCACATTTCTAAACAAAAGTTGATTCTTGGTTTTAAGAATCTTGCAAAAATAAAATATGTATCTGTGGTAGTTTTGGAAAATTAACAAATTTAAAGGTTTAGTTTATGGCATGAAATTTAGAATAAAAATATTGTATCATGTCAGTTTGACCTTTCAAGTAGGTGATGACAGCCCTGTCAATCACTTTACACATCTGGTCAAGTATGGTTGACCAGAAATTTATGAAACCTAAGTGAACGTTTTGTAAGGGAACAACCCTTGAAATACGTGCCCTTTTAATGATATAGCATTTATGGACTACCATAAAAATAATTTTTTAAATTTAATTTTTGAAACTTTATAAATATCTATAACTATAAAAATAAAAAATTCTTATAAAACTTCAAATTTTTTTTTCTCTTTAGACTGATACATTAAAAAGTCTATCTAAATTTATAAAAAAAAAAACATTAGCAAAATAGTAAGTGCTTTACATTACCTAAGGATTCCTGCATTTAATAAAACGGGGCCATAACAGACAATTTCTAGAAACTTCAGAAAATTTGGATTTCTTAAACTAAGAGATTATATAAGATTTCAAAAATAATTTCAGTCATTTGTAAGCAAGTTTAAAAATCTGACCATTATTTGATTTTTGTAAGAATTTCTAGATTAATGTGTTACATTCTCCATAGCAAACTCTAGTAAAAATTGGTGACGAGAAAAAAAAGTTTAGATTTCTAATTTGTTAGAAATGATTAGAAAAAAATTTTTAAAATTAAAATAGTTTCATCCTTCCTCTTAATAATAAACATTTGGTAACATTGTTTTTATTAAGTTTAGGGCCTTTTAACATGCTATTTTTCAGCAAATGAGTGGAGGTACCTACCTGATGTTAATTTTGAAGTCAAACCTATAGGGAGGTATGGAGGCCGGTGCTGATTGTTCTTGCTCTGCTGTTCGGGTCGGGGAGGGGGGGGGGGCATCTGGCAACATTATTGCCCACCCTTTCTCCAAGTGAACTACCCAGCCCAGAGTTTCAACTCAATTACAATGCCACCAAATTCACAAGTCAAGGCTATTTATCTGGTGGGGTGGGGGAGTTAAAGGGTCAATCCATGAATAAATAAATGGTTCAATTGGAAATGCCCCAGGTAATAGGCACAAAGATATGGACATTAGTCAGACAGTAGATAAAGTGAAGCCATAAGGGTTCCTAGAATTAAGAACTGAACAGAATCAGTCAAGATAAAGTTTGGGATACAAGTGAGATTTTTCATTAAAAATCATTGGAATGGAGATAAACTGTTAAGTGCACAGTACTAGAGTCAGCAATCATAATTTCAAAGGACACAAACTAATGAAGTCAACCTATCATTTTCAACTGGGAGTGGGGAAGAAAAACAAAACTTCAGTTTACAGGAAGGACATGAAAATCCTTTACATGCAAAGTTTTTTGTTAACAGGAAAAAAAAAGTTTGCAGCATGAATAACTTCCTTATAAATTGTAACACATTAGATGAAGATGCCATTGCAATTATGTGAGAGGTAATTCTGCTGCATGATACGAAGCCAAGAAATCATGTCATGATCAAATAATATGCTCATCTTATTCTGTTTCAGCCATTTTGCTCTACAGCCTTCTTAGGATGCTTGGAAATCAAAGTAACCTTCAGGAAATTTCAAACTGAACTCTACTTTATCTACCAGAGTAGATTGTTTCCATGCTAAGGGATATCTCGCCTTGTCCTTAATTAGTGCCAGATAGTAGAGATGGGACTAGCAATGACTAAGTTCATGCTACCCAATCCTGGGACTGAACTCAATTACAATGCCACCAAATCCATGATCTAATTCTTTGATCCACAATAACCAAGTAGATTAAAAAGCCGACTCTTCAATATTTAAAAAACACAAATGCCAAACTATTGTGCTAATAAAGACTTCAGCATTACTCAAAATGGAAATATACACAACTTATCACAGAAATTCATGAAGAAATCAAGTAAAGACATTTAATTAAACTAACAGCAGACATTTTCTTCTAGGCTCTATTGTAGATAAAGAGGCTATGCTCACCTCTAGTACCTTTCAGTTGGCTACTGGCTATCAGGAATAAGTAGACATGTACATTGTATAAGAGACTTGAATAATCAGGCGTAAAACATTTTATTGGCTTACAAGTTAACGATAAAACTCAAGTGGCTCTTGAGGTTGCGATAATTTATCATTTATGATTTTTATAGCAACATGTTCAAGTGAGAAGACAAAAAATAGATAAGTTTTGCAGACAGTTCTTGAGTATTTTATCTTTCAATAAAATTGAAGTAAGAAAAAAAAAAAACTTTTCAATTATGTTAGGATGTTCAATTTTTCTAGGCTAGTTTTAAAATGTGGTCCAGTTGTGCAATGAATATTGGTTTGGAATGAGAAATTGAAAGGCCAAATTCAAATTCCTGTTTCATTCACTTACACAAATACCTTTTTTTTTTCAATTGTTTCACCCCATGCAAGGCGGTAACACCACTGATGTGCAGGGGGGCTACATAAGAAAAAGATTAGATAGGAGGAGAGTAAAGAGAAAGATGAACCAGTTACAGGGAGTGTGAGAGAAAGAAAAAGATATACAAGGGTAATGTAGAAAGAACTGGAGTCAAGTGGTTAATAGATGGGTATTGAAATTGCATTTAAATTCCTGGAGGTTGTAGCCATCAGGAAAGCAAGAATATGGAAGAGAGTTCCACAGGCGGGATATGGGAGAAAAGAAGCTGCTGGAATAGAATTGTCGTCTGCATTTGGCTGATCTAACTGTGAATGGGTGGGACTCAGTTGCCAGCCTGGTTGCATGAGTAAACTCCTGAGGCAGGGGCACCAGTGACTTAAGTTCGGAGCAGAAACCATGAAAATATCTATAGAACATACAGAGGGAAGCCACATCCCATCAGTGAGAAAGCGGGCGGAGTCGAGCTGCCAAGTTGATACCTATCACATTACTGATTCTCCGTTGGAACTTGTCAAGAACACTGAGATAAACAGCAGGGGCGTCTGACCATAAATAACAGCAGTATTCCATGCACTGACGGATGGTTGATTTGTATATGTGCAAGATGGATTCAGACAGAAAAAACATCCTGGCCCGACACAGTGACCCAACCATGGGGAAAGTATTAATCCATTTCTTCTCCCTCCAGCTATGGGTTGAATAGCAGAACAGATTGGGTTCTATAACCTTGGTTCACAACTGGCCTACCGCAGAAAGTAATAGGAACATATTGTGAGAAACTATTCTGCCAAGTTAGTCATTAATTGAAAGACATGATCACCCAAGCGTGTATCACTTAGCTGACTGATGTGCAGTGGCAACAAAGATTTAAATAATTATGACCACAAGACCTGGCCATTTAGCAGCCCCCACCCTTCCTAAGTAAAATAACTGGCAAAAGTGTCTGGTAAATTGCGTACACAACAAAAAAAAAAAACTTTTCCTTGCGATGGGCCAAGCAAGTAATAGATTTCCTCTTATAAGAGGAAAGATGATTCAAAAAGGAACTATTTTTATAAACAGAATCATTAACTTTTTAAGAAATGGCTACAAGGAGAAAGTTTTACTGAAGTCATTTCTTACAATTTTTATTAGGTGCTCAAGAGAACGAAGAAATTTTATAGCTTTTCTATTTAAAAAAAATTCTTTGTTCAATTTTACAAAAAAAGTTCTTTTTTATTCATGTGAATTCCCATTAAAAAAAAAAAAAAAAAAAAAATACATTTGACAGCAAAGGTTGGGGTGGGGGGAATATATCCCCCCCAACCTTTTGCCGAGGACTACTGAACTTTGTTCACACCTGCAAAATTGAATCAGTTTCTAGAGCGTGCGATTAGGCCTTCACACAAAGAATCGCTTCCATTTTAGCTTTAATTAAAAGCTACACGATCAAATTTACTATTTCTAGTAAGCAAAATATTCTGCTGGTGTATTCAATTAAAAATTATACATCAATTGAAATTTGTTACTTAATCATTAAAATTGACTATTTTGACACATTTATAAACGAAAGTTTATTCTTGGTTTTCAAACACATGCAAAAGAATTTACTTTTCTGAAACTGAGAATTAGCTGATTTAAAGTATAATTAATCTTTAAAAAAATTAATTTTTAAAAACAGCAACAGTGATTATGTACTTATGTTTTGTCAATGTACTGAAAAGATGTCATTTTTATGGAAACTTAAAACAGGATTCAAGAAAAAAAAAAAACGTGGTTGCCTTATTTTTTTTTCTGTAATCTTAAATTTTAAAAATATTCTAATTTCAGGAATGTTGACTAAATTTTCTATAGTCATTGCACTTATTTTCTGAGGTCGTGTATGGTCAACCATCTTTAAAAAATCCTGCTTTTTATTTTAACTGATTATAATTTTTAATTTCTCAAAATTTCAAATGTAATTCTATTTTTGCAACTAATACTTTAGTACTCAACTCAATCATTTTTTCACCAGAAAAAGCGCAAAAACACTAATTGTGCATATTATGCACTAAGTGCATAATATGCACTGCACTATCAACACAAAAGATCTTAAATTATAATTTTGAAAGTGCTAGAAAGGATTAAAAAATATTGATCCTTTCTGGTCTCGCACATTTTAATAGAAGTAGAACTTTGCTTTTATTAGCAAAGTTTTTTCATCGACAACGTCAAGATTTTAAGATGAAGGGACATATCCTTTTGTTAATTCATCCTGTTATACTCAAGTTGAGTAACTCAACTCAGTGTAAATCAGATATTGATTTATTCTGCATGCTGGTCAAATATGTGAAAACACAAAAAAAAAAAAAGTAGTTCCCTGCGTATATAGATTAAGCATCACATCTGGCTCACGAAGCAAGGTCCAGCAAGGAAAATGACATTAGCCAATCACGAATGTCCCTGGGACAGGCTCCTCGTAACAACTAAAACAGTTACGCTGCCAGGCCACCTGACCAGTGTCACTGCTACTATTTCCAGGCCTGACTAAAAGCATCTTTCTCATCATCTAACCAACTTTTAGGCCAGCAAGTAATGACTTAGGCCAAACAAAAAATTCCAAATGTGTGCCACTACAGTTCAAACAGCTAACATGTAACCCTCATCACCTTTTAACAATCCACGCTATTAACTGCAACAGTTTCATAAACTAGGCCTACCAGTTACAATTCCATGTCATCACCCTACCACTGTGACCTCAATCCACCAACACATGCAAACAACTAACCTGTAACCTTTGTCAATCTGCACAAATCTGTCAACTCTCAAGGTTACCCTTACAATCCAACAGCAACAGAAATTGACATAAGACTAAGAGTAAAAAGGTGCTTTAAAAAGGGCTAATCCTTTATTCCTTTAGTCTTGCAAAAAAGCTTAACCCCTAAATATTAAATTCACCAAAATAAATCATGCGTGATACATGCTTGGGTAATCATGTCCAGAGAAAATATGAATGACCAATTTTCCCGCAGTGGGTTGCCATTCTGTGGTAGACCGGTTGCCAGCCAAGCCTATAGCTGGAATGAAGAGATATTTGCACACAAGTGAATGCAACGAATTCAAACTTGACTCGAAGATTTCTCATTCCGAGCTGATATTCACTGCACCACAACACAGATCAGAATTATTAGCTGATCTAAAAAGCTTTTGTTTACTAAAAATTCTCAGAAATTCTTCCAGGGGTACTTTATTAAGTATAAATCCCAGAAACACTGAAGGGACATTTTTCTGTTTAATTCAATTGACAGGATCGATAAATATATTTTCCTTGTCAGATATCAGAATTAAACATTTAAATGTTTCATTTTAATTTTTCATGCGTCGAGTCCTTAGCGGAGAGAAAAAATTGAAACTGGTTAGACTTTTTCGTTGCTACGTTTTTTTTTTAGTCTTTCAGGCTTCCATACTTAATCTTGGCGTAACAAAAATGTTTACTTTCATAAAAGAACTAGCGGCGCTGGTTAAAAAAGAAGGGTAAAGTAGAAGAAAAAGATTCGTTGGTTTTAAAATGGGAAAATCTAAAACTGGTTAGAAAAAAAAAATGCAGTTTATTTGCAGCGTAAGTTTCCATTGTGTTGACGAAAGGTTTTAAAAGAAAGGAAAAAAGGGGGTGGAGACAAAGGAACGGTGACCTGAAAAAAAATTTTGGCAAATCTTTTTTTTCTTCATAAGAAGTTTGTGGGAAAAGAATCATTTATCTAGGGATTGAGGGTCCTTTTTTGTGCGGTAAGACAAATCAGTGGCAGATATTGCTTTTTTTTTTTAGCCAACCGTAGATTAAAAAAAAATTTTTTAATTCCTTCGAAAACGGAATTCGGAAAGCAGCAAGGATCATTTTAAGGAAAATTCATTTCGAATGAAGAATCTTAAGACTTGTTCTTGCAAGAAGCAGAACTGAAATTTAAAATAAAAATCGATTCGAAGAACTGATTTAAGTTGGATTTGGTTGGCGGAATTTTGAAGAAAAGAAGTCGGGACATCAATTTAAAATTGAATTGTTAATGTGTGGCCGCAAGTGCTTTTGAAATAAAATATCAGTAACATTTTTAAAAGACTTGATTTTCTTAATTTGAAAAAAAAAAATTAAAATAAATTTCAAAACATGGAAAATAACGAAATATTTTTCTTTTCAAAGTTTTACAGGATATAAACTTTAAACTAACTCCCTGAAAGAGAAGAGGGTGTTTTAGTTTTTACTTTTTTTAGTCTTAAAAAACCTTGACACTAAAAAAAAAAAAATTTGATTAATTAAAGCGATTTCTTTTTAAATTTGAATGAAATCTGACAAAAATATAAAACTGAAGTGAAGAAAGACAGTTTTTTTCTCCAAAAAGAAATTTCGTAAAAATTTATTTGAAAAAAAAAAAAAAAAAAACTTTAAAAAACTTAAAATGAAGTTTTATACTTTTTTTTTTATGGATATATAAAAAAAAATCGTAGTGAAAGATTTAAATTCAAACAAGGGTAAAAGTGAATTAAAATTGGTTTTAAAAAAATTGACCTAAAGAAATTTAGTCGAAATAAAACAAATGTTAATGTTAAAACGAGTGAATCACTAGAATAAAATAAACTTACACCACGAATCTTCCAATATCCGAGCTGAATTTTTGCCATGATCGTCTTGTTCGCAAAACTCAACGTGAAAAACAAACAACGCGACTGAAAAATGACGGCAGTCGTTGCCGTTATATATACACCGGGCTATAAACTATGGAAGCTCAAAGGGAGTAAAACACCAAAACCAAAAAATAGCATGACTATGTTCATGACTCTTGTTTCAGTTTAGATACCAGGATTTCCGGTAACTTATTTCCTAGAAATCGTGAGACGTTCAGCTAAGAGCTCAGCAATCACGTTAAAGCGATCAAAAACTATTTCGATGTTTTTAAAGCAACGATTACAAAATTTTTAACAAAATAAATTATCTGTTTGCATACTACATTACAACTACAATGGGATCTATTCTGTTAACGCGAACTCACTCTAAGAAATAACTTCTAAAATCAGCTTTTTATTATTTTTTTTTAATTAAAAAAGATTTTTTTGTTTAGCTTACCTTAATGAAATAAATCAGTTATTCACTTTTAAGTGTCGATGATCAAGGTATTTACAGGGATATATTTTTTACAATTGAAAAAAAAAGTTTGTTTGATTTTTTTGGTTTGTTTATCGGGGTGGCGGGGACGCAGACACCCACGCTTAGAGATAGCGCAACTGAGTCGATTACAAAGATCAACCCAACTTGAGTACAATGGAAGGGTCTTGTCCAGGGAGAATTTAGTGTGGATTTTTTTTTATATAATTTATTCTATTTTAGGGTGAGTTAACAATGTTTGCCGATTCTATTTTAGGGTGAGTTTTAAAAGTTTACAATGTTTGCCGATCTAAGTTATCAGCGCAAATTAAATTCAGCAAAAAAAAAAAATAAATAAATCGCCGATATAGATAATTTTATTTTTTCTTTCGGTTTCCCTTGAAGCAAATTTGTTCCATGGTTGTTCACACGCATTCGTATTAATGATTTAATTAACTCTTATTTTCTTCAACACACAGTAAATACAAAATAATATTCACCTTTATATTCGGTAATTTTGAGGGAAGTTATAGTCACGTGTATTTCCACACAGCTACATTCATTCATTGTACGTATACACACGCAACAATCACGTGATAATCTTGCTTTCCCGCACTTTTACGGGATGTATATATAGCAGGCATGTGGTACACCCAGAGACAATCGCAGCAGAACCAGAGGACGCAAAACAAGGCAGTTCACAGCTACCCTTAATAGCAGTATGCTATTGCGGGGTCCGCGTTTTTCAATATCAAACAATTCTCTCACACACCCGCACTAATTGCAAGACGCAAGAAGATGCCTTTTATTTCTTTAAATAACACTTGTACAAATTACTACAGTTGGCACAAGAATTTTAACACGCATAACATGTAAAACCAACTCACCTTCTCTTACTAATCATTCTTCTAAACTTTACAAAGATGAACTTATTAACGGACTCAGAAATTTTCACCAATTTTCTAATAATATTATTCCAAACACAACTTACATATGACACTGATAAATTTTCCAGTGACAAAGAACTTTACAACTTACCTCAATTGCTGTAACACAATCCAATGCACAGAATGAAAGACATTTAATCAGACCCATTCAACGTCTGTACAAAGTATGTAATTCTTGTTATTTGTTAATACACTTTTATAATTACAATATAGCGGGGTATCTTATCTATTCTTATTCTGTTAGTAGTGGGAGCCCGTTCTAGTGAAGGGTAGTTAAATTGTTGCAGGTTAACGGAATTTGGCCTTGTGGTAGATAGCCCACTATAAGTCATAAAATGATTAAGCAAGAAAAGCAAATTGAGTTGAAAATAACATTTATATATATATATATACATATCAATGAATGTTTTACAATTAAAGCAATACTTGAAATAAAGGTCCAACGGAGGTTAAATGTTCATGGCAAATAATGAGCTGAAAGAGATAAAAGGCTTAGGAATGTGGGAGCGGAGGTACGTGAGGAATGTCTTTGAAGTAGTCGCTCCTTAGGTCAGTAAGTACTTTTGATACAGTGGAGAAGTGATGAGAGGTGAAGGGAGGCGAATATTAGTAGCCGCTCGACTTAAGTCAAGGGGATAGGTTACACTCTTCTCCTCAGGTCTGTGCCTGTCTGCTGGGGTCTTGTCTGTATCCGCTTTTTATATCTGCTTTTTGGATCAAAAGCAGCTCGTTTTGGGATTTCATACTTGCATTTGGCTGGTAAATAAAATTCGCGTAGGCTCGCGAAATAGAAATTTGATATTCGATTAATTTTTATTTTTCAACCGGAACCTCTGCGCGAACTCGGATGCGCAACAGCGACTTTTGTTCATTTGCTTTCTGGTCGGTATAAAGCAAACATCCGGTCCCTCGCTTTTGCTCGGTCGGTATCACCACATAACTTTCGCCCCAGAAAACGGAGTTGTTTTTGGTATCTGTTGTCGCTTTTTTTTTTTTTTCAAAGAGGAGTTTTTCTTTTTGTTTTGCGGTTTTCGTTTTGTTTGTTTGGGTTTTATTTCTCTTTTCCGTTTTCGTTTGAAATAAGCATATGTGTTTTCTTTCTTCCATTTAACCGTTCTACTGAATTTTGTTTCCTCGGTACAAGAGGGGGAGTATTCGAATCCCGTCCTGATTCGTAGGACTGTTTTGGTCTTCGATTCTTGTTGAAAGGGCGAACAATTGTGTGTGTGTGTGTGTGTGTGTGTGTGTGTGTGTGTGTGTGTGTGTGTGTGTGTGTGTGAGACTAGCCATGGGTTGGTTTGGTTTGGTTTGTTGTAGTTTTTTTTTTTTTTTTTTTGCGACTTTTGTTCATTTGCTTTCTGGTCGGTATAGAGCAAACATCCAGTCTCTCGCTTTTGCTCGGTCGGTATCACCACAACAATTAATGCTTTGACCATTTTATTCAATATTCCATTTGCTAATTTTATGAATGATTTCAACCGTATAAAATAATTGTTGAAATGCAGGAATTTAGTTATGAAGTTGTTTGGGAAATGGCCTTGTGCCATGTAGAATTCAAACCTAAATTTCTATGCATATGAGGCCCCAACAAAGTCATTTAGTATCCACCAAAATTTGAAGATTATTGAATTCATTTTCTTTTGCTAACAAAAGCAAAGATAGAATTAAAAACTCACTAAATATTCTCATATTTCGTGTTTTGTCTGTAACTTTTTGTTGTAACAGAGTTACAGGGATTTTTACCGTTAATTTACCGCAAAATATTAATAACCTCCCCGCCAAAAAATTTCAAAAAAATTAAAAATTTTATACCAAATTCTCCCAGAGAGAGGCCTTTCCGTTACACTCTAGTTGTATTCACCTTTCTTTGCGATGGCCTCAAATACACACTAAGTGTGTGTGTGTGTGTGTGTGGGGGGGGGTCTTCTTTCCTGTTCACGCCGATAAACAAGCTAAAAGTAGATTTGTCTTTTTAAACTGTAAAAAATTATTAAAATACCTCAAATATTTTCCCTACTTACGAAATGTGAATGCCTAATTTTTGGTAATTTTTCATTCTGAGGCTAGGAGTTGTAATCAAGCAAGCCGCAAGCTAAACAGATTTTGATTTATAATTTATAATTTCAAAAGTGTGTCAAAAATTTAATTAAAACAAAACAAAAACAAAAACAAAAAAAGACAAAAAACAACAAACGGTAAATATTCGTTTTAATTCCCGTCGCTCTTCCCCTTCAAACTTGTCCAAAATAGCATTATTTCCGTGCAAATGTATATGCTGAACTGAAATCAAGTGTCAATTAGTGAAGAAACTAACTTTTTTTATCGAAATGTTCATAAAATAACGAACTATATCTCGTACTTTAACTCTCATGAAGTCATGTAATTAACTGCAGAATGACGGACTGCGTAAGATTACGAAATTTAGCCTGTTTACATCCGCCTGTTTACTTCCGGTTAGGGAAGTAATGCGCTTGTTTTTTTCGGTACACAATTTCAGCAGAAAGTTGCGCGTTTCTTAGAAAAAAGTGCATTACTTCCCTAACCGGAAGTAAACAGGCGGATGTAAACAGGCTAAAAATCGTTCCTTACGCAGTCCGCCATTCTGTAGTTAATTACATGACTTCATGAGAGTCACGGGAGAGAAAAAATGCGAGATATAGTTCGTTTTTTTAATGGACATTCTAAGCAAAAAATGAGAGTTTCTTCACTAACTAACACTTGATTTGAGTTCGGCATATACATTTGCACAGGGATAATGCTATTTTGGATAAGTTTGAAGGGGAAAAGCGACGGGAATTAAAACGAAAATTTACCCAACAAACTTTGATTTAAAATTTGTAATTTCTTTACGATATCTTTTTTTTACAATATTTGATGTCAGTCTCTTTCTTGTAACAATGGTGGATAATTCTAATTCTGTTTATGAAACGAGAGCTGAAAAGAGTAATTCCGTGAAAGAGCAGAATATAACAATCATAAATAAACCGATAAACATATTTAAAATGCTGATTACAAATAAAACTAGTAATAACTTTTTAGTTCAGTCTTGAGTATCGGAGTGTTCATATTCGGCCTGTAATAGAAATTTGCAATGAAAATATTTTCATAGCAAATTTATAGAAAATAAAATGAAATACCTAATTTACGCCCTGTCGGTTAGGGTCAAGATTACATCTTCGTGAAGAGGATCACCCTACAAGAAACAGACAACAAGTTTGCCATTTTAACTATATTTATATAATCTTAAAACTACCTGAATTCATCGGCAATGTTTATTATTGTCGGCGATTAAAACTGTAATAAAATGTGCCAAAGTGAATTTAGATTTTCTTCGTTTTCGAGAAATAACAACAAACATAAACACTATTTATTAGACTGTTTCTTTATTTTAAACCATTTATTGAAATATAAAATATAAACTCCTTGTCAATAAACAATCTAATAAATGATTACGTTTATTGTTAATTCTTAAAAACAAAGGAATAATGTATAAATTCGCTTTCATCATATGTTTATGGCAAATTCTAACGATCGCTTTTAAAAACAATAAAATTTTCCGGAAGTGAAGGTAGTTATAATAGCGGTGTCAACGGAAAAGCTGTCTTTTTATTTTTTATCGAGTATAAAGGTCCAAGTTTACCAACATTTGCATTATTACATTTCACTTGGGACTATTCTTTCAGATGAGTTCTTGCCTTTTTTAATTTTAATTTAAAATTTGATTAATGCTAATTAATTAAATATTTATATCTTGTGATGACGACCGAAAGAAATCACATGGTTATACTTTTCAATAAAAAATGTCACGCTTTCTTATAACTTTTGTATGAAAAACAAATATTAAATAAATATGGAACAAATGCTCAAATCTATTTCAATTTCATGCAACTGAAAAAGATGTATTCATATTTGTTTCCTACATGAAAAGAATTCAACTGACAATTTAATTCTTTTATTTCAATACAATAGGTAGGTTAGCTTTGTTTAGGCATGAGGTTCCCAATGAGGATCGACTTATCTACTAAGTAGGTCATTTACTACACTACAGTATCTCATTTACTTTAAACCAGGCATTCTCGACGGGGGCGATTGTTTCTTTGATCGGTGATAAATTGTCACAAACAAGTTCTTTTCTTTCATTAAGTGGAAACATTCGTGAATATGAATTACGAGTTTATGCTTTAATTAACGTTTCTACATTTATGCTTTCTCATCCATTTACGAAATTAAATCTTTAACCTTTTAAGGACGAAATAAATTACTTTTAATGAGAGCTTATCATACTGCCATAACAGAAATACTTTCTTTTTCGTAAAACCGTTACACATCTCGAAATCTTTCAACTGATATATATATATATATATATATATATATATATATATATACCCTGACAAGTGAAGACTGTAATTCCCGGAGGATCTATTTACGAAATTTTGGGGTCGAGAATCAAAAGGTAACACCAATCAGCGTAGTTGACATACCTTTTACTATATATATATATATATATATATATATATATATATATATATATATATATATACTGTTTAATTAAAACTATATACATTTTTTTTATTAAAATTATATATATACTGTTTAATTAAAAGCAAAATACTCAAATACGAATATCTATCAAAAATAATGTTCAAACAAATTATATATATATATATATAATTTATTTGTTTGAACATTATTTTTAATAGATACTCGTATTTGAGTATTTTGTTTTTAATTAAGCAGTATATTTATATATATAACTTTATCGCCCTGAATTTTTTTCAAGAAATTTTGTTACGCAAATATGTATAATTCAGTAGGTTTCAAACCTGCGACCACTAACAACATAGTAGGAGCCATCAATTGATAAGATGCGTCTTAACTGCTCGGCCACGAATGATTTCAGTTTAAACGAAACCAAATCAACTCTTATAAACAGAAATTTTCAATTTCTCGTAAATATCCATCTCTTCTCTGAAAGCGTATCTTAAGGTACACAAATGTAAACAGACAATGTTACGGAAAGTTCCGCAGATTATCGAAAAATGGATTAACAACTAACATATTTCATTTATTTGTTTCATTTTTATTAAAAAATAATGTTCAAAGGATTTTTCTGTATTTTTCAGCGCAATCAAAAGTCAGATTGTAACGGTCGTTCTAAGGGCCTAAAGGTGGGGGACAAGCTGACATATAAGATATTTATTGTTTCCTCCTTTAGTTTGATAAATAGTGGAAGAGGGAAATGTGGGGTTTGATACATTGACACACACACACACGCACACACACACATACATGGTGATTCAGCGTTCACGTGACAGCCGTAGTTCCCGCGTAAACGATGCCAATAAAAGCAGGGGAACGTCACGTGGTACGCTAGTTAGACGAGAGCAGACATGTCTCCCTAACTCACACAAACACACGCGCACTAATTGCGGGTAGCAATTAGTGGCGCAAAATTTTTTTATTTTTCTTCTCACCGACATTAACACTATGCACATTAACTTTCATTCAAACTGGACCTTACATAAAATAACTTTCTACACATAAATTCACATTTTTCCAACCTTCGTCAGTAGAAATCCACAGACTGCCTAAGACTACTACACTCGCATGTAAGTCTCTCTCTCTCTCTCTACTCAACGCACACACAGACACAGAACTTTGTCTTCTGTCTGACTTTCTTGCCTAAACGCATACACAGACACAGAACCTTGTTTTCTGTCTGAATAATTTCATCAAGGATGTGAACTTCGAACTCTTGACGATAATCTTAACAATTGTTACAAACCTTTCTTTCAGCTAGAAAAAGAACTTCTCTTTCCTTAATTTTATGCATGCTGTCAACCATATGTAACCTTTGTTAATATATTGTTTTTTTGGTTACTTTCGCCTTACTCGTTCTTTCTTATTGTCTGTTTTATTTCACCACCCATGTTACGTCGAGTCGACTCGTAAATCTAAATTAGTAATGGACGCCTTCGTCCACTACACTCTCGTTTTGTTTTATTTTTACAGGCGACATTTGCTTAAAGCTTCCCGGATGTTCTATTGAAACATATTTTTGAGGAAACTAAGGTACATTAAACCGGATTTGAAAGAACTGAATCTCAACGTCATTACATTGCATTTTTATTCAACTGAAATATGCTGAAGAACACTACGGCTATCGTGAATCATCGAATGTTGAGGAAACTGATCCAAAATTAGAACTGTACTAAAGGATTGGCTAAAATATGAATTGTTCTTTCAAATGGTATGAAAAATAATAGTTATTTCAAATGGTATGGTGATTTTCTAAGCGGAGTATAGATGTGGTACAAGACTGAATGAAGATCGAAATAAATGATTCAGTTGTAATTGATTCTTATATTAAGCCGAAAGCGTATGGTGGCGGGACAAAGAAGAAACAACAGTGGTTTAGGAAATAAATAATTGCATTAACGAAAAAAGACAAGTAGTAAATCGGTGTATCTCTCGTTGAAAGAAAGAGATAAGTAGAGGCATAAAAGTCGTCCGCGGAGGTGTACGGTAAGAGAGGGAGGGTGAGTTGTGACTTACTGCGGCAACGATCTTTAGCGGGTGCCACTACACTGAAGATGGGAGGTCGCGTCGACCAACTGACGAAGAAGTTCCTTTTGATGTTTTTTTTTTTTTTGTCCTCAGATCGGCTTCAATCTTAGTTTTGTTTCTTTAGGCGGGACCGGGTGTTATTGGTGAAAACTCTGGATCGTATTTTTCTTTGAGTGTGTAAGTGAAACGGAAGTTATGTGCAGAGCCTATGCGCAGTTGACGAAGTTTTTAGTTCAGTCTTGGATTCACATCCGGCCAGTGGTGGAAATTTGTGTAACTTGAATCAGAAGATCTGGTTTTAGAGAGATTATAATCGTTACACCACATCGAAGTGCCCAGTTCCTTCAAATAGTATTAAAAATATAATCCTGATATTTTCTTTAGCTATCATTCCTATAAATATTTCGCTTCTACTTTTCATTGAACAAATATCTAAAAATAAATATATTACTATGGGTTATTCCTTGAAGGCTGTCACAATGCATTGAAGTGAAATAAAGGAAGGTAAGGAAGTGTTTGTATTACTTATTTATTACACATTAATATTTTGAGATTAAAATCTCATCTTCAGAATGGCAGAGAAGCTTTTGACTGTCCGAACTTCTTCACGGTCTCTCTATGAATTGGTCTCTCATACCTTCCTTTATTTCATTCAACGCATTGTGACAGCCTTCAAGACATAACCCATACAAATATTTTACACAATGCTTCAAGCAAATTACAAAACTTTACTAAATATATTACTGTTTCATTCAGTCAGTTAAGTGGCATACGTGATACACGCTTGGGCGATCATGTCTCTTTCGAGACATGTCTGCCTGGGCAGAAGATTATACCGCAGTAGATTGCCATTACTTTCTGCGGTAGATTGATTGCCAGCCAAGGCTTTAGAACCCAATCTGTCCTGTTATTTAACCCATAACTGGAAGGAAGAGACGGATTAATACCTTTCCCAAGGGTATTCGCGCGTAAGTGAATACAAGGAATTCAAATGGAATTCGAACTCGGCTCCCCGATTTCTCGTTCCGAGCCAATATCCACTGCACCACAACTGTTCCATTATTAGAATCAATCATCTTGGTTATTATACATGCACCGTTTTGTGGGCTACTTCGGTGTCTCTCCTCGTACATGTTGGGGCGCTCTCCACCTTTCCACGGAAATGGACTATTCGAATCACTATATAAAATAGTAGTGATTATACCTCGAGGAAGGAAGTCGTGTAAGGAAGTCGAGTGAGCGAGTCAGTCGGTATTTCCGGTATTGCACCAGAAGTGTTCTACTAGTCAATCTATTACGTCTCTACGACGATACTGTATACTAATTACCTTGTTCTGTATTCTACTAATCTTCACCTCTTGTAAATACTTCTCTTTTCCTGTCAATACACCTACTTTTATATTATTACGTTGTTTTGTATTATTTCACATAATTCTGTTACCCGACGTAACAGTACACAATGACTATCTAAAAATTTTGAACTGAACTCTTTGTTCCAACTGTCAGGGGTAGACTGTTCCCATGGCTAAGACTAAGAACTACAATTATACCTACTTAGAGCCAAACCCGAAGCAAAAACTAAAATAAAAGGGCTGAGAAAAATACAGACACACAGGCAGATAAACAGACACACACACACAAACATCTTGCCTTATATATATATTATCGATTTTCTGCACTATTGTAAGAACTGCAACCTTGAAACTTTTGAATATCGTTTCCTATGTCTTTGTCTATGAGTGTATCAAATTTGATTAAAATCGGACCACTCCTTCTATAACCCGATTTTTTCGATTATCGATATTTATTGGGGGTACCTCGACACAAAACCTAGCTAAGAACATTCGCAGATGATTATAGTACAACTGTGTAAATTTTCCAAAAAATCGGTTCAGCCGTTTCGGAGTCTATAGGTAACGGACACACACACAGAGACAAAGTTCTATTTATAAATAAGTTTAGATACCTCCCCTCACAAGAGGTGAGAGTAGATAGCCTGAGGAGAGCGCCCTGAACATAGCCGAGAGTCGTCTACGAACACTGCTACCGTAACGACCATTTACGAGTCCCAGTTCGAGGGTTGAATTATAGTATTACACACTAACCCGTATTATCGTTCTACTAACAAAGTTCTAAATGTTGTATTTTGCCGTGTTTAATATATATATGTTATTTCCTATTTTGGTTGTTTTTGTATTATTTCTTACTGAACCTTTTATTGGGTTAACGACACTAAACAATAAAAAATATTATAATCGTCTAGGAGAGTCTCTTACACGTACTTTTTATAGATATGTGTGCGTTGTGGTGCAGTGGATACCGGCTCGGAACGAGAAATCGGACAGCCGAGTTCGAATTCCAGTTTGCATTCACTTACGCGCAAATACCATTGGGAAAAGTATTAATTCTCTCTCAAGCTTTGGGTTAAATAGTAGAATAGATTGGGTTCTATAGCTTTGGTTGGCTATAGAACTTTCAGTCTACCACTGAAAGTAATGGCAATCTACTGCCGGAAAATCTTCTACCCAGTCAGTCATGTCCTTTTTCGAGACATGATCACCCAAACGCGTATCACGTATGGCACTTAACTGTATTTTAAGAAAATCCAGACGTTTTATGAAAATACGTATATGTATATTTGTATGTAAAAAACTTTATTTTTAGAATTGGTTGTTAAAGAACCACTAAAATTTATTTCGGGGGGGGGGGGGGGTGTCAATTTCATTTTTTAAACTAAAAAATGTACAATTTCTATTTATTAAGCAATCAAAAGTGTGACATTACGCCGTCGTAAATTTGAAAGTATGCTCTGTCTGGAGTCCTTTTCATTTTCATATAAAGGGAAGGGCCACCAGATAAGCTTACGAAGATATACAAATGTCAGAGTTCCGCTCGAATTCAATTTTGTTCAACTCTGCTTCTGAGCGGAGAGGATCCAAGATGAGGTTATGGCGAAGAGTGAAGTCTCGTCTGGAGAAAAGCAGTGTCCACAAGACATTTTTGCCCGAGCGTACGCCATATCCCGCCTTTGTGGGGAGGTCTCGGGTAAATACCGAAAGGGTATTTAAATTTCAAGGCAGAAAGTGGTTAGACAGCAGAAGAAAACGGACGGAGCCTGCGGAAAAAAAAAAAAAAAAAAAAAAAAAAAAAAAACGCTTTTCAAATTTCAAAGATTAAATCTTGAAAGAAGAAACAAATATTTCAACCAAGATGAACTGACACAATAATTTCACCCCGAAGGTTGAACAAAGACCTAGGAATGGAAAATAAGTTTTTGACTGCCTCCTTAGAAAAATAGAACAGAAGGAATGAAACCTGTTATTCGAACTGTAAGCGATATTTTTTAAAAGTCCTCGTGACACCGGCAGTTCGAAATTGTCTAAACCTCCCTTCGTTCTGTGATTTTTCTCGTCCTTCTATTCGGTGGGTGCACCTCTTTTTTCAGAAAGTATTTTATGTTGTATCCAGAATTTGTATTTTCAAAGTTTAAGTGGGGTCCTTCACATCAGGAATAGCCTCATATTCACAGGAATAAATGCATACACAGAAACAACACTGAAAGCATGTTAAATTATAAATTATGATCATATAATTTTTTTTATTTTTGCTTACTTTTGTGTGTGCGTTCATTTAATTATGAGTTTTAAGGTTGCATATCATAGAGGAAGAAAGTTACTACGTCTTAAGACAAGCAAGTTGCCGAGGAGAGCAGATGGATATCTTGACCCTCTGATTGTTTGCGGCAAAGAGATTGAGTTCAGCGTATTTTTTTTTCTTTTTTGGCGTGAAGTATCAGTTTTCAAACCGGAAAAGTTTTCTATTGCATTCTCGGATAATATTTATTTTGTAGCGGATAAGAAATTGGTAAATTTTCGTTGTAAGTTCCGACGCTTTTCCCCTTCAAATTCATCCAAAATAGCATTATCTCTGTGCAAATATGCTGAACTCAAATCAACTGTTAGTTATTGAAGAAATTTACCTTTTTTTATCAAATGTCCATAAAAAAAACGAACTATATCTTGCACTTTTTCTCTCCCGTAACTCTCACTGCATAAAACTTGTATGCTGTAGGGAGTTCGGTTAAGTATGACACAAGGCCGAATTAAAGAACCAGCTCCCTACGGCTACACTGGTGACTCCCCACGTACAGAGAACATGTACCCCTACTACCACAATTTGTTTTATTTTATTTTATTTTATTAGTGATATTTATTATTATTTTATATTTTCATTTATTAATAATACTTTCCCCACAGTTTTTCATTTTTCAAAAATTGTTTTGAAATCTTGTAAAATCAGCGGTTTAGCTTTCTGATAAGCCTTTTTTAAGATGCAGAAAAGGACATTTTTGTGCAAGCTCATCTTGTAAAATATTGTAATTTTTTTTGTACATTAATGTGTTTTAATGTTTGTTCTTTGTTTTCGGCTTTTTTAACTTTCGGGAAAAGCAAATGGACGTTCTATTTTCTCTCATAAAGAAAGAGAAATGCTTTTTATTTTATACTAAAATAAGTTATTGTAAATAAATTATTTTAATCAGTGAGGAAATTGGTCAACCTTTACTGCCATATAAGAGGATTTATATCATGTAACAGTTGAGTACACTTGTTTCCTTGGTCCCAACGAAATTTTAATGTTTCTTAATACTTTATTTCGGACAGCTTAACAAAGAAACTTGAAAGATAACCATGTAAAAAATAAAAATACACCTTCCCCCACTCCTATGTTTTAGCTACTCACCGAGACTATTTTTATTATCTTTTTATTTGTACGGAAACCGGACATTAAAGTCTCTAGCCAATCCGGATTTATTTTACCTGAATAAAAAATAACATTTCCCTCGCTTTTGTATGTAAAGAGAACAGAAAATATCACTAGACAAACGGGTTTTCTAAGAAGGGCACAAAACGTTTTCCATCCTGGATTTAATTTCTTTTTCAATCAAATGGTTAAAAATAGGTACTTCCACTCATTTTCGATACCTAAGTTTTAAATTAGGTATATCCACTCAATTTTTTTAAGTTTTAAAGTTACTTTTTAAAAATGAAAACAAGCATTCTTGAAGCTTTTCATTTGAGCTTTAACTAAAAGCTAAATTATTAAATTTACTATTTCCAGCAAGCAAAATTACCTGGTGTATTTCAAATAGAAATTATAATGACTGGAATCTAAACTTTTTGAGAGTTTTTAAGTTATCAGTTTTTCGGATATTTTTGACAGATTGACAAGTTTGTAAACAACAGTTAATTATCGCTTTTAAAAAATCTTGTAAAAATAAAAAATACATTTCTGACAGGTTATATTTGGAAAATTAGCAAATTTAAAGTTAAATTAATCTGATTTGAAACAATTATTATTTGTTTATAGTATGAAGTTTAGAATAAAAGAATTTCCTAATCACAGAGGTTATATATTTCTGACATGTGAAGTGATTGATGACAGCCAGATGTGTTGACAAGCTAAATATTGTTGACCAGAATTGACATTGTGTTGATACCGACCGAACAAAAGCGAGAAACCGGATGTTGGCTCTCTCACAACAAAAAGGAAAATGAATAAAACTCGTCGTGCACATCCGAGTTTGCGCAGATGTTCCGGTTGAAAAATAAAAATTAATCAAGTATCAAATTTCCATTTCGCGAGCCTACGCGAATTTTATTTACCAGCCAATGGGAAACCCAGAATCAAATACAAGCGTGAAATTCAAAACGAGTGTCTGACCCAAAAAGCAGATATAAAAAGCGGAGACAAAAAGCATCGTTAGACAGAAGGATTCTTAGGCTAGAGTTATCAGTGCCACCCCTTGACTTAAGTCGAGCGGCTACTATGCTGACCTCTTTCCTTCTCCCTGTCTCATAAGTACTTACTGACCTCTTCAAAGACATTCCTCAAAAGTACTTACTGACTTGCTGACCTTAGAAGCGGCAACTTCAAAATGAACATCCTCTTACCTACATGAGGCTTCCACACTCCTAAGCCTTTTATCTTTTTCAGCATTATATTTTCCATGAACATTCTAACCTCCGTTGGACTTGTATTCAAGTATCATTTTAATTGTAAAACATAAATTGAAATGTGTATATATAAATGTTATTTTATACTCAAATTGCCTTTCTTGATTTTATAATCATTTTATGACTTATAGTGAGCTATCTTCCACAAGTCCAAATTCCGTTAACCTGCAACGGTATGCAATTACCTTTCACTACAAACGGAATCCTACTATAACTAGAAAAAGAATAAATAAAATAAGCACCCGCTATAACATAAATTTATGAAATCTAAATGAACGTTTCGTAAGGAGAACAACTCTTGAAACACGTGACCTTTTAATGATATATCACTTGTAACCTCCCATACAAAAAAGACGATTCTTACTCATAAAAAATTATTTTAAAAATCTTGGTACGTAAAAATTCGTCTTAAGCTTTTCAATTTTTGATTAATAAATATAGTCTTCACTTAATAACCTAATACAGACAGTGATTGGAAGAAATTGTAAAAGATGTTTAAAGCTTTATAAATTATTATAATTGAAAAAATAAAAATGAAAACAATTTTTGTAAAAACTCATTATTCATCGAAATTTTCTTTTCTCTTCAGACTATTATATCCTAGTTATAAAAGTTTATCTAAATTTTTAAAATGGCATAGTTTTATTGTATTTTTTATTTCACTATTCATAAAAATTATGACGATAAAATGTTTTTAAGTTTGAGGCCTTCTAACATCATGTTATACTGTTTTTTTCAAAAAATTAGTGGAGGTACCTAGAAAAATAAAATTGAAACCTGTTGTGTTTCTTGTATATCTATACAAACCGAATGGTGACCGCTCGACGACACAAAGCAGGCTGTGAAAATACATTTTCTGCGCATAGGTTCCACGTATACATCCGCTTTAACCAAAATAAAACGAACGATTTATTTCTTTAAAGTCCCAAATATTAATTTTAGATCCGACTAAGGGTTAATGTCAGTACCGACCGCTCTGAGAGAAAAACAACAGCGATATTCATCATCAGTAATGATTATTGCACTTCTAATTGCAACATTCTCTTTCTTTTCCTACGGATAAAAGTTACTAGTTTAGCAATGGATAAAAGTTATACGTAAATAAATTATACATGCATTTTTACCTATACTCAATGTATTGTTTTTGCTTTGATTTTTACGTTTGCCTAAGAGAAAGAATTAACCTCCACAACAGTAAAAGAAACAACAAGCTTCTGCCTTCCAGGTTTTTCATCTCCGCCTCCTCAACAAACTAATAGCCGCTATTTCTTTTAAAACAAGAACCACGGATAAAAATTAAACGCAGGTTCGTAAACCATCGTCTGTAATCTTCAATGTTTCATAATTACTGATATCAACGAGCAAAGCAAATGTCATTATTACCCGCCGTATCGCGTCGTATAAACAAATCAGAATTAAATAATTACAAAACGTAATCAAATCAACTCGATGACGTAAATATCTCTGATCAAATTGCAATGAGAATGAACTCGTAAACGCAACCAAAGCCTTTAATAGATCAAACAAACTAATGGCGTTCCATCATGACCAAACAGACCCAGAACTTTCAACTCCTATTCAACCGAGACTTCAAGTGGGAACTCCTACACATGATCCATTTGTAATAATTGTCTAATCCCAACTAATTTTCAATTGTCTACACTGATTTTATGTTATGGTGAGTTGATATCGATGTGCAATAAGTATTGGTTCAAGGAAACTAAGCACGCAAGGGAGTGGTCAGGTTGAAGCTCAGATATAAGAATTGAGAAACGTCTAAATGCCTAGTCATGAACAGTACCAAAATTTAGCCTTCATCCAAAAATAATTATTTGCTTATGGTATAACTAGCAGTATAGCCCGGCGTTGCTCGGGTATAATGAAAGCTTTAAAACTAATCCATGGTCCTGGAGCTCAGACTCTTTGGACGTTGGCACGAAAGACTAAAAAGCAATAGTTGTTTCAAGTTAAAGCGAAACCGTAGACTGAAAGAAAAATGAATGGATGTAAGTCAAATTTTGATTTCCTGGTATCGATATCAAATAAGTTTTTTCGTCGTAAACTGAATTTTGAAGGCTAAATAAGTCCTCTGAGTAAATGCTATCATGGCTGAGACTAAGAACTACAATAATACCTACTTAGAGCCAAACCCGAAGCAAAAACTAAAATAAAAGGTCTGAAAAAAATACAGACATACAGGTAGATAAACAGACACACACACAAACATCTTGCCTTTTAAAAGCAATTAGGAGCTTTTTTAATTAAGTAATAATGTCATAAATTTATTGGATTTATTATTTTTCAATTCAGAGCAGATTTGAAGTTCTTTGCGCGTCAATTTGGAAATCACCGACTTTGTTTTTTCTATCTCCAAAGACTCCTACTTCTAACCAAAAAAAAAAAATCACGGGAACAAAAAAGTTTTGTGCGAAATTTCATGAAATTAAGTAAGTGGGGGGTAATACATTTGAAAAAAAAATGTTCCTACCAATATTTAAAACAAAACAGAAAATTAAAAATAATTTCATTCATTTCTGAATAAGTCCTGAAAATTTCATTAAAATCGGACAATTATTTGATTTTTACAAGAATTTCCAAATTAATGTTTTCTACGGAAAAAACGCGCGAAAAAAAAACAATGTTATTTTTCGGAGTAGTTGATGACGTAAAACAAAACAAGATTTTAACCAAAATTTCGAACGTGTTAGAAGGATTAGAAAAATTTCAAAAAATAATTAAAAAATAATTTGGTCTTTCATCTTAATAATAAGATAAACATTTTGACGATAAAAATTTATTTTCGTTAAGTTTGTGGCGTTTTGCATTACGCTATGCAAATTTCCCGTGAAAAGTGGAGGTACCTACTTTTATATATTATTTAGTGATTTTCTGCACTATTGTAAGAAGTGCAACCTTGAAACTTCTGAATATCGTTTCTTATGTCTTTGTCTATGAGTGTATCAAATTTGATTAAAATCGAACCACTCCTTCTATAACCCGATTTTTTCGATTTTCGATATTTATCGGGGGTGGGGGGGATACCTCGACACAAAACCTAGCTAAGAACACTCGCAGACGCTTATAGTACAACATTAAGCTATGTCCGGGTTATATCTTGGTTACCAGAAATATGGAAAAATAGAAAAAGGGAAAGGGTGTATGTGTTGAGAGAAAAATGTGAGAGAGAAGGGGTTTCTCTGTCACTTTATTAGTAAAGAAGAAAGAGTATATTTAAATACGCTTTACTACTACCTATCTATTCACCACAATAGTATTAGTCTTATTCATGACCGGTACAAAGGTCTCGCGATCTCACCACAGACCCATGATACGAGGTGCCCACTGTAATACATCTCATTTTTTATAAGGTAGCATTCATAAAATACAAATTTTATTGTATCCTATGTACAATAATGGATCAAAGGCAATTTTTAAACATAGCATGATCAAAACAAATTCACGGATTTAAACAACAACAACAACAACAAAAAGACCCCAGAATGACGTTAGTATCCGTGAAAAATGTTCATCCTTTCATTATAAATCAGATCATTTATGTTGATGTTAATTAATAACGTGCATCAATGTAGTTACGGAAAAAAAAGCAAATGTTGATAAGATAGTGAGGGTTACAAAGCACTGACCGGGGCCTTTAATCAGTTCGCCGCTCCCCAGATGGAAGTTTCGGAGTATTACGCTTTTTTGTCTCTGATCTTATTGGCACTTTTGTTCTTTCTGCTCTTATGATGCATTAGTTGTAACGGAAAGAAAGTTCGGTTAACATTTCGTCGGTAATGGGCTTCCATACTATAAATTGCAGTGTCATTATGCAATAAAAATATATTAAAAAAATAAAAAATCAGCCAGTCAATATCCGGACTCGAAGAAGGATGTGATGACGTAACCAGCCAGAAATGGGTCACCCCGGCAACAAAGTATTTATTTATCAAAGGCTTATGTACATACACTCTGCGTTCTGTACTGTCACTCTCCTCACGCTTAGTGACTTGTGTAATTCGTTTGAGGGGTCAATGAAAAGTTCTCGGCCTGATCAAACAAAAAGTTTTTAAAAATTGTTAATTTGGGAAATGGATCAGTCTGAGAACTTTTCAGCACAGTTTACTTGTTTCTTACGCCATTAAACATTCAACTTTCGATTTTGAAAGCTAATTTTCATGGTAGCCAAATAAGGCATTTTTTTCCTCACTTAAAGGTTTTTTTTTCTCACAAAAAGGTTTGCGCTATGCAAGTCTACCAGTTTGATTTTTAGCAAATATGCACACTTTATTGTAAAAGGGAAATAATTCGGTGTAATAAGTTAATAATTAGCATTTCAGTTCATTTAATTGAAAATTAAATAATTAATTTATACTTTTTAATCTTTTTAAGTAAATTTTATTTTCACTCATTTATTTTGTTATATATTTTACTTTCTTTATTTTCTCGATCTTATTTGATTTTTTAGAGACATGATAATAATCGCAAAGACGAATAAGTGTAATTTCGTCAATTAATGTAAGAAAAAAAAAACGGAAAAAGGAAAATAAACTCCAAATACTGTGCACACTCTGTCTACTAATGTTCTCTCTAGTCAAGTGATTAACTTTTCCGTTTTAGTTTCTACCTATATTTTAAACTAGCAGTATAGCCCGGCATTGCTCGGGTGTAATGAAAGCTTTAAAACTAATCCATGGTCCTGGAGCTCAGACTCAGCCTAAAGAATATTTGTGTGAAGTTTGGTGAGAATCGGATAAAAATTGTGGATTTGTATAAAGCATATACAGATAGTTAAACAGACACACACACAAACATCTTACCTTTTATATATATATATATATATATATATATATATATATATATATATAATCGTATCACCCTGAGCAAGGCGGTAATGCCACTGATGTGCAGGGGGCTACGTAAGAGTGAAAAAACTGGAAAAGAGAAAGCTGGAAACCACATCCTAAACAGGGAACAAGGGATGAGCCTCTACACCTGTTCAATAGACGAGGGTGGAGTGTCTAACCAGGCGATAGTGTAGTCTATCTACTCCAATTAAATATATATATATTATCGATTTTCTGCACTACTGTAAGAACTGCAACCTTGAAACTTCTGAATATCGTTTCTTATGTCTTTGTCTATGAGTGTATCGAATTTGATTAAAATCGAACCACTCCTTCTATAACCCGATTTTTCCAATTATCGATTTTCGATATTTATCGAGGGTGCCTCGACACAAAACCTAGCTAAGAACACTCGCAGACGCTTATAGTACAACTGTGTAAATTTTCAGGAAAATCGGTTCAGCCGTTTCGGAGTCTATAGGTAACAGGCACACACACACACTGACACACACAGACAAAGTTCCATTTATAAATAAGTTTAGATAGATAAAGTTTATGCAGCTTTGAAGTATAAATAAAAAATGTTTAGCTATCATGTTAAAAATCATAAAAATATTTAATTCAAAAAGATAAATTTGCTGTTGCGTGAATCAGTCGCTAGACGACTGTTGAAGAAAAATGCTCAAATGAAATGCTAACCTTTTTACTTTTTGAAACTATTTTAGTTGGGTTCGAACTACAATCATGGTGTCAGAAGTGGAATGCAAGAGGAATATGGATTATACAAATTTTTCACTCACTCTGCTGAACTTTTTGCTCACATCAAAGAACAGAAATTGCTACTGTTTAACCTAAACACTGGACCAAAACAGCCATCCCATGACATGATAGAGGAGATACAAGCTAATTACACCCGACCAACGCCGGGCTATACTGCTAGTATATATATATATATATATATATATATATATATATATATATATAAAAGGCAAGATGTGTGTGTGTGTGTGTCTGTTTATCTGCCTGTATGTCTGTATTTTTTCAGCCCTTTTATTTTAGTTTTTGCTTCGGGTTTGGCTCTAAGTAGTTATAATTGTAGTTCTTAGTCTCAGCCATGATACCATTTACTCAGAGGACTTATTTAGCCTTCAAAATTCTTGGATTACTATTGAACAGGTTAAGAGGCATCCTGTTTAGGATGTGGTTTCCAGCTTTCTCTTTTTCAATCTTCTCACTTTGTTTTTGTTTTTTTTTGTTTTTTTCAATTAGAGTAGATAGATCTATCTATCGCCCGATTCACACTCCATCCATGTCTATTGAACAGGTTAAGAGGCTCATCCCTTGTTCCCTGTTTAGGATGTGGTTTCTGGCTTTCTCTTTTCCAATCTTCTCACTTTGTTTTTTTTTTTCAATTAGAGTAGATAGATCTATCTATCGCCCGGTTCACACTCCACCCACGTCTATTGAACAGGTTAAGAGGCTCATCTCTTGTTCCCTGTTTAGGATGTGGTTTCCAGCTTTCTCTTTTCCAATCTTCTCACTTTGTTTTTTTTTTTCAATTGGAGTAGATAGATCTATCTATCGCCCGGTTCACACTCCACCCACATTGATTGAACAGGTTAAGAGGTTCATCCCTTGTTCCCTGTTTAGGATGTGGTTTCCGGCTTTCTCCTTTCCAATCTATTCACTATTACGTAGCCCCCTGCACATCAGTGGCATTACCGCCTTGCTCGGGTTGATATGATTAAAAAAAAAAAAAATATATAAATAGTATGTTGAACACCCTAAAATCGGCGACCACACTATCCGCAGCCCAAAATGTCAGCAACTACAGCCTAGTGATGTGCCGACAATTACTTCTTGATGTCATGAGTCTAAAGGAAATGCTTTACCCTGAAAATGACATGAACCAGTTCATCACGGTCCTAAACAAAGCCTACACAATTCATGTCATGCCTGAACTGGACACCTATTCTAACCTGGAGGGTGAATTCGTCAAGTCTGTCGAAGGCTTACTCGACCAAGTTATCTTTCAGTAGGTGGTTGATTTCAAGCAGGACACGTCCATCTTCGAACAACTGAAAACCTCTAAGCAACCCACAGCAGCCAGATGACCAACTTCCGACAACTTAGTCAAGCTAGAGATTTACAATGGCAGGACAACGAAAAGTTAACAGATTTCACTAGTCAGCTTAAAAACACTCTCGGAAAGGTGGCCATCCACATAAAAAGCAATTACTAGAAAGACAAAAATGCAGAATTGACTGTAGATAGATTTTTTTCTATCATAGGCACAATGCTGATGAGCAAGAGGGTAAAGGTTTGGAATTCAAACATTTACCCCGACCCTGTCAAGACAATGAACAACCATTATATGGCAATTGGTATTGCATATGAAGCACAATGATGCCTGAATTACAGTGTGAAATCTGACATGACCGCACACGACACAGTATATTACATGCACAAATCACAGTAACCGAGTCAAGGAAATGTTCCACCAAAACCCAAACCACCACTCCAGCTGAAGGGGCAACCACACTTACAACAGACGGGCACCACCAAACCACACAAATATGACCTCCGCCAGACACACAGAAGCTGTAGTAACACAACAGAACTCGCTGTGTGCAAGAACTACAGGGGGTAGCGCTTGCTTTCACAGACATAAATGCCTATATTGCCACCCACCCTTCAATCAATCACAGGCTCATATCGCAGCAACCATCTATAAACGAAGAGGAGCAGAATTTTCTGTACGGCATTTGATGCCTTGTCTTCCAGTTTCCCACATTAGCTATCATATCTTCAACCTCAGGAGCCACACACTACAAGACACCCGCTACCATAAGCACATTACTAAAGCATTCTTCGCTCATCACTCCAACTCCACCAAGCCCACTGACAGAATTTGTAAGCACCTTGGTATCATGGCTGAACAACAGAAAGATGACGGTCTGTCGAAGGTCATCAGCACCTTCCAGTCCTTAGGCAAAGTCCATATTGATCCCAACAAATACTGGACATTACTTTTCAAAAAGCACATGCACCAATTTTTTTAGTGTTGTGGAGTAGTTTTTGCACTGAAGGTTATAATCATGCAATGTTGGTTGCTAATCGACTTAACGCAGCCAAAATGTTAGGAACTTGGTAATTTTCCACTGAAAGCTGACTCCTTAGTATTCAGCTAACTGCGACTAATATCAACTGCCTAGTAGTTCTACTGAACTCCAATAGAACTCTAAAGAACTCCTATGAACTTCCCAAGAACTCCTAAGAACTTCCTGTTAACTCTTATTAATATAGGAGGGAGAGTCCATTATCTGAGGAATAGGTGTGTTTCCCCATAACAACCAGGCACCTCTGTCCTGATGTTAAGATACAACAAACACTCTCCCAAACTAGTCATACCATACAAACTCCGTGCCAGATACCTTCGTCAAGCTTATGAGGCCACCAACCACTCAGGTGTTACCCATATGCGAGAACTCTTATCCAGTTACTGCCTCATCTACACATTCAATCAGGCAATGTTCATGTTGAAACATTGCCTGATGATGAGCTAAAAACTTCTAAATCTTGAAACAGAAATTTCCATGTCGTAATGTAAATTTAATTAAGTTTAAATTAATAAAAAATTTAATTATATATATATATATATATATATATATATATATAACTCTTCAGCAATGAATTGAGTTAATTTGGTGACTGGTGTGTGTATACACTGCTTATATATAACGCTAATATTTCCCTTCTCTGATTCCATACGCCTATGGTTTAGAGGTTAGTGACTCTGACTGACACCAAATCAGTTGAGTTTCGATCCCGGCCAGAAGCAAGTGGATGTCTAGCCACACTGGTGAGCTGATACAGCAAAACAGGCTTGTATATGGATGACAAATATTTATATATATTTTGTGAGGACACCATTATGATGAATCTTCTCAGTTAAAATGACAAATTCTTTATATATATATATATATATATATATATATATATATATATACACACACACACAAAAACATGCACCCATAGTGTCCCTAATGTCTGGACATGTAGGCAAAAATGCATATTTTCAAGAAATGAAAATTTCAAAAACTTTTTATTGAATTTGAATATTAACAAATAACATCTTCAGTTTGATTTCATTTGATTGCAAAGGTTCATAAACTTTGCAGGATTCGTGTGAACTTAATGTAATAATTTTACATTACCGTCAATTTTAACACATTCACTCTTTATGCGTTCATTCAAGTGTGTTGCATCTGTGATTTTCATTGAGTTCAACTTCTTCATTAGCAGACCCCAGAAAAAAGTCAGTTCTTTCTTCTTTTGACAAAACTATGTTTAATCTCTGATATATATATATATATATATAGTCATCCACAGACAGATTCAGTACAGTTAGACTCCGATTGCTTTTTAACCCAGGACTGAAACCCGACCGAATTGGCATCAGTCGGCGATTCTACCTCTGGGCTATGGGCGCTCGGTAGAAGAAGGCAGACTTTTTAGCGCATATATTATCATTATACACACCCAATAGCCAGAGTGCTCTAATTCATTATTGAATGAGCGATGTGTACATGCCAGAGTAGCTACTGTTTTTCAAAGTCTACCATTCTTCGATATATATATATATATATATATATATTATAAGTTATAGTGTAGAACATGTACAAATTATAATTTACTACAAAAGTGTACATTTTGTTTCGACATCGAAAAACAATGTCTCATCAGGTAGTTAATAATGATAGTAATAAACATTATTTTTGAAAAAGAAAATTAAAAAATCTCACTTCCTTTTTATTTTTGGAAAAATTTTTTGTACGAGGTAAAGAGGATAGAAAAGATGGGAAAACAAAAAAGAAAATTGAGAAATGGGGAACAAAAAGGGAAGAGAGATGCAAAGGAAATAAAGAGTGTGATACAGAAAATAAAAGGAACACAAAGAAAATAAAAAAGTGGAAATAAAAAGCAAAGAGGAAAAACAGGAGAGAAAGAAAGAGCTAAGAGGAGAAAGCCGATGATAACAGCTCAGAGAGAAATAGACCCAAATAGAAATAGACATTGTTTTTTGATGTTGAAACAAAATGCACACTTTTGTATTAAATTATAATTTGTACATGTTCTAAACTATAACTTATAATGAATATTCATAGCTCTATTTCTATACTGAGCACTGTTTTAAATTAATGTTTGGAATGTTGTTAATATTTTCTTCATTCTTTATTCACTTGTATATATATATATATATATATATATATATGTATATTTAGTGTATTGAGGTAGCAAATAATTTTTTAAACATATACTGTTAAATATAAGAGACAATGAATGTCTATTATGTTTAATCATGAGCCGTTCTAAATGTCGTATTTTGGCTTTAATTTCAGCTGAAAATAAAGACAAAAATTTTCCAACATTGCTGTCTTAATAACCTCTCTGAAGATGGCTCATGTGAGCCAAAAGCTTAGAACC